>PVJS01051882.1:0-13817 GCA_004027185.1 Glis glis
GGGGCATTCTACTTCTGAGCTACAACCCCAGCCCTATATACTTTTTTACTTTGTTTTTTTTTTTAATTCTTTTATTTTGAAACAGGGTCTCACTAAGTTGCAAAGGGCCTCACTAAGTAGCTGAGGCTAGCTGCGAACCCGGATCCTCCAGTCTCAGCCTCCCAAGTACTGGTATTACAAGTGTGCGCCACCATGCCCGGCTACTTTTTTATTTTGAAATAGGGTCTTGCTAAGTAGCTGAGGCTGCCCTTGGACCTGCAATCCTCCTGTCTCAGCCTCCCAAGTACTGGGATGACAGGCATGTGACACCATGCCTGGCTTAGTACTTGTTATCCTTAACTTAGTGTTTCTCCTTGAGAGTTAGATCTGTGTTTGATTCCTTCCCCACATTTTATTTTGCATTACTGGGGATTGAACCCAGGGGCATTCTACCTCCAAGCTACACCCCCAGCCCTATTTTATCCTTTATTTTGAAACAGGGTCTCACTAAGTGACTGAGGGTCTCACTAAGTAGCTGAGGCTGGCCACGAACCCGGATCCTCCTGTCTCAGCCTACCAAATACTGGGATTACAAGCATGCACCACCACGTCTGGCCCCTTCCCCACATTTTTATGTAGAAAAATGCCAAGCCTATAAAAAGTGGGACTAGTAATAGAGTGAACAGCTCTAAGCATTTCCTTGAGATTGCATTTTCTCAACTCGCCTGATCTCTCTATCTTTGCTCATTCATACACAGTCACACATCAGCAGCCAACAGTGGGGTGCTTTCTGAGAAGTGCATCATGAGGCAATTTTGTGGTTGTGCAAACACTGTAGAGTGCACAAATTCAGATGGCGATGACATCGTTAGGCTAATACAATTCTATGGAACCACCATTGTCTGTGAGGCCCATCATTGATAAAAATATCACCATGGGCCACATGGTAGTATGTCTATTCACACAGACACATTATACACATTACATATAATATATATAGTCACATATATAAGTACATCTAAAATATATATATGAACACAAACATATATATATATATATGTCTATGTAGGTATATATTTATACCACTTTAAAATACAGTCACATATATAAGTACATCTAAAATACACATATATAATACATATATGAACACACACATATGTATGTCTATGTAGATATATATTTATACCACTTCAAAATACAGTCACATATATAAGTACACCTAAAATACATATATATAATACATATATGAACACACACATATATATGTCTATGTAGATATATATTTATACCAGTAGATATGTATTTATACCACTTCAAAATACAGTCACACATATGAGTATATCTAAAATCCATATATATAATACATATATGAATACACACACACATATGTATGTCTATGTAGATATATATATATATATATATATTTTTTTTTGCGGTACTGGGGATTGAACCCAGGGGCGTTCTACCTCCGCGCTACACCCCCGGCCCTATTTTTTTATGCTTTATTTTGAAACCAGGTCTCACGAAGTTGCAAAGGGCCTCACTAGGTAGAGAGAGAGAGAGAGAGAGAGAGAGAGAGCTGAGACTGGCCGCAAACCCAGATCCTCCAGTCTCTGCCTCCCAAAGTACTGGGATTACAAGCATGCGCCACCACGCCCGGCTCCTATGTAGATATATATGTATACCACTTCAAATCACTGGGGGAGTGTTAATTGACCGATGCATGCATGTATATACTTCTATCACCCTGAAACCCATCAAGATGTATGATCACAATGCACCAGTAAACAAATAGAGTAAGGATGCCTTCCTGATAAATATGTTAGTGTACATCTCCAGTATAGATGCCACACAATGATCACCTTAAGATATTTAAAAATATAAAATGAGCTGGGTGTGGTGGTGCATGCTTGTCATCCCAGTACTTGGGAGGCTGAGACAGGAGGATTGTAGGTTCGAGGCCAGCCTCAGCTACTTAGTGAAGAGACCCTCAGCTACTCAGTGAGACCCTGTTTCCAAATAAAGAATACAAAATAGGGCTGGGGGGTGTAGCCCGGAGGTAGAATGCCCCTGGGTTCAATCCCCAGTACCACAAAAAAAAAAAAAATATATATATATATATAATGATATTACCCAGGATCACATCACAGATCAAAATTTTCCAATTCGAGTAAAAGCTCATCGACTGTTATGTATTTCCACGCCGGCTCCAGGACAGGTTTGCGCCTGGCATTTGGTTATTTTGCGTTTTCAACCTGTCTTCATGTAAAGTCGCCGCCCTGCCCTCCACGCCTTGTTTATTTCCTTCATCATATTGACATTTCTGCAGACCCCCTGCCGGGTGCATCATAGAAGGCCGCTCCGTCTGGATTTGTCTAATTGCTTCCTGGTGATTGCACGCGCATTAAGCTTTTTGGCAGGAGCCCTGCATAGGTGATTCCCAGCCGATCAAATCAGGAGTCACATGAAGTCGGCCTCTGCCTTTGTTCCAAGCGATTCTGTTTGATCTGAAGTCCATATAGGACCAACATGGGAAATGAGATGCTTTGGAAATTAAGCTTCCATAAAATTACTCGTTCCTATCATTCCTCTTCTCCAAAAAGAAAACAAATAAATAGAAAGGAAAATTACACTCAACTCTCCGTGTTCAAGGCCTTCACACCACGGAGTCAAACAACCTCCGACCAAAAACTCTCTGAAAAGAAAAATGGCGTCTCTGTTGAACACTTACAGACTCTTTTTTTCTTGTCATTCTTCCCTAAAAAACACAGCATAACAAGTATTTGCATAATATTCACATTGCATTAGGTGTTGTAAGTCATCTTGAGATAAACTATGCAGGGAGAATGCACAGGCTGTATGCAAATACGGTGAGATTTTTTTGGAAGGGACTTGGAGTTTGATATCTCTCCATGAGGGGCAGAATCCTAGAACCAATCTCTTGTAGACACCAAGGAATTACTGTACAAGATTTTTGTTAACTAAATAATACACATTAGCATTATTCTCTAGTTAGTGACTGATTCTGGAATATTTTCTAATCAAAATTAAAAAAAAACAGCAGGGCATGGTGGTGCACGCCTGTAATCCTAGTATTTGGGAGGTTGACTCTGGAGGATCGCAGGTTCATGGCCAGCCTCAGCTACTTAGTGAGGCCCTCTGCAACTTAGTGAGGCCCTGTTTCAAAATAAAGAATAAAAAATAGGGCTGCGGGTGTAGCTTGGCAGTAGAACCACCCTGGGTTCAATCCCCAGTACCGCAAAAAAAAAAGAAAAGAAAAGAAAATAGAGACCCTCAGCAACTTAGTGAAACCCTGTTTCAAAATTAAAAGGAATAAAAATAGGGCTGGGGCTGTAGCCCAGAGGTAGAATGGCCCTGGGTTCAATCCCCAGTACTGCAAAAATAAATAAATAAATAAATAAATAAATAAATAAAAGTCTTTTTTGGCAAAAATTTGTATAGTATCCTTATTCCTAAAGCAAGCATTTTAAATTTAAGTGCTTTTAGGAACTTCTGGAGTTCTGTTTCCATTTTTGGAAGAAAAATCCAAGTCTCACATTACATTTTTTTTCCCCAAACTGGGCTCTAAATGCCTACACTCAAAGTGCCACAATTTTCACAGGTTTAAACTTAACATGTGTGAAGCAATTTATTTCTCCTAAATACTCAAGACCGTGTGCCTATTTTCCCAGCCCGTTTTGGTCTCAGGAAGGTCACTGAGAATTCCTAGAGGTCGCAACATAAAACATCCACTAGACTAAAGATAGCACAGGTGGAATTATTGGGGGGAAAGGAAATACTGTTTTCTAAAGCTCCTTTCTTAGTGCCCAGAGACTCGGCATGTCATCGCTTAAGTATTTTATCCTTCATAATTTCCTCCCTGTTACAGTAGACAATGGATGGTAACCACAGAGGCCCAGCGATTCTTCTTCAATCTTATGTCTTCCTTGGGCTGTGGTGTCTCCGATTGAATTTTCTGGGTTATTTGATATTTTTTTTCCAATATTACTCTTAGCTGTGGAATTTTTTTTTTCATCCCTCCTCCTCGTCGGCTACCTTCATTTGAGAGCTGGAT
Organism: Glis glis; assembly: GCA_004027185.1. Classification (NCBI taxonomy): domain Eukaryota; kingdom Metazoa; phylum Chordata; class Mammalia; order Rodentia; family Gliridae; genus Glis; species Glis glis. The sequence goes on from PVJS01051882.1 coordinate 4,055, forward strand.
AGATAAAGTCGTTTTCTGCACCTTTGTATTTTCATGAAGAACACCAGTTTGTTTTAAGTGGCGAGATCAGAATTAGGGTTTGATTTTCAGCCATGGGTCTTCATTCCCTACCAACGAGAGTAGCAGGTTGATAACGGACTATGAAATTATGTTTTCAAGATAAAATGTTTGTCAGAGGCCAAAGCCCACCTCTTTTTTATGTTTACTTATAGGGAAATAAATTCTTTTTCTTTCTATAAGCTTTTTGATTTCCACAATTACTTAATTTTCACCTGGGGAATGCGTCCCTATATTCCGACAGAGATTTCTCTTCGTCTTTGGTTCCGTGTGTGCATACCTTGGGCTTTCTCCCTTCTCTGAAATCAGGACTTTTCCTTTGTGGATCCTAAAGTTTCAACTTTTCCTGCATGGGTCTTTTTATTCCCACTCCATTGTTAGGAAATGCAATCTCACAGAAGGGAAATTTTCCGTTCACTGAAATACACATCCTTTAAAGATCTCTGAGAGATACTGAGGTGTATTTTTTTTGACAATTCTTCCAAGTACTCCCTTTATAGAAAACTCACCATCCTTTATACTGAGTCTCTGTATCCGTGTCCCTCTTAGGGATTATTTCTGATTTTATCTCAACCTCCATCCGGGCTCCACTCCAACTGACCTGTTACCCCGAGCTTCACAATCTCTTGAATATTTTTTCCCATTAGAAACAAACCCTAAATCATCAAAAGAAATTCTGAACACACCCTCTCACATCACTTGATTTTAGTTAGCTGGTTTTTATCACCAGGTTTAGAGGTCACCCAGTTAAGCAACACACTCCTGTAAGCTTTGCTAGAGCTAGCACCCCAGATATATTGGTCACTGTGGAAATAGTTGTCTAATTTTTTTTCAGGAACTTGGAGGTAGCTGAAACCAGAAGAAACCATTATTCCTTTTCGTGGTCATGTGCTAATGTCTACCGGGTGACACCCTGGTGTTGGTGGGCCGGAACGCCTCCAGGAGAATGTGCCAACGCTGCCATTTTCTGAACAAGCATCCTATGAAAGTGTCACGGAGTTTGACTACACATGTGCACACCGCGCCATATTCCTCATTCTCCTCCCTCCCATCACTTTCCCCCATGTCCTTGCCCACCCTGCTTCTTTATCCCATAAATACCCCTGAACCCCATTTTGGGGGAGGCACAGTTGAGTCTTGCTGTCCTGTCTGAACACAATTGGCTGCCCCATGACTCAACTATTGCTCTTTGGCAAAACCCATTGTTTCTGTGATGAGCATAGATCCTGGCGGGCAAAACAGACCTGGTTCAGTATATCACATTCCTCATAATGTAGCTAGAAGAGTTTGCATACTGATCCTGCTCTATCTTCTGACAAGAGAGCGGTGAAATAGAAAGACTCCTACAGCCCAACCGCCAAACACTGCCTGACTTTTATACCCAGCGCTCATGTCTGTGTTCTTCTTTATGACTGAGTAATATCCCATGGTGTCTCTATCCCATAATTTCATAATCCATCCATCTGTTGACGGACACCTAGGCTGGTTCCAGAATTTGACAACTGTGCCTTGTTCCGCTATAAACATGGACGGGCATGGATCACTATAATAGTGTGGCTTCGATTCCTTTGGAAAGACGCCCAGGAAAGTCTAGCTGGATGCCATGGCGGATCTACTCCCAGTTTTCTGAGGAATCTCCACACTGATCTTCGAAGCAGAGGCACTAATTTGAAAAAGGAAGAGCTATATGCTTTTCCTCATATGTGGAAGCCAGGGAGAAATTGGGGTCCAAAAGGAACTCCAGACAAAGGAGGAGAAACCCCAGTGGAGTGATTGAAGGGGGTCTGCAGGAGGGAGTCAGGTGTGTGGAGGGGGACGGAGACTTGAGGAAGGAAGTACATTCATTGACACTAGGTCCAGACACAAAATGAACAGTGCCGACGGTATATGGGGAAAGGGACGGAGTGCGGTCTGAACTTCATTAGGATGTCTGGTTCCAATTGCACCAATCAAATTTTTTAGAAAAACAAATCAAAAGATAAATAAATAAAAAACAAATCAAAAGATATGTATGGAGGAACCATTGTACACAAAGCATTGCTCCCTATTTCACCTCCTTCAAGGAAAACACTGCACCTAGCCTCGCGTTGTGCACAAGGCTAGACAGACAGAAGGAGCTCAATAGTTACATATGGTCGCCTCAAGTGGGGAAGAATTGATTACACATCAGCACACTAAATTATGCCTCATCAGCTTTCCAGTCGCGTGCGAAGAAATACCAATCTGCCGTCTCGTTTTCCAGTGCCTGAGACCCGGCTTCCGAGGGAGGAACAGGTTAGGCCATTTACAAGCCCTTTTGACAATTTCCTTTAAGAGAGTCTGAGCTCATTGGAAGAACGACGTATCATCCCTCTTCTCCCATTCTCAGACCTCAAATTACTCCTTAATTCCGACAGCGCTTCAGACAATACCAGCTTCAGTCTCTCCCACAAATAAAACCCCTTCCCACCAACTGCCTTGAAGCGACATTGTTCCTTCAAGTTAAAAACCAGTCAAGCGAAGAGAGAGAAACCGGTCCCCCTGCCAAGGAGTCCCTGGGCTGGGCGGGAAGCCGTCGGATCCTCTGGAGTGTGTGCAAATAAATTAATTCACTTCGCTCTTGTAGAAATGCTCCGCCAGGCTTGTTTTTCCACCAGCTGCAGAGAGGCAGTTAATTTCAGCTCATTGAATCGACTATTGGATCTCGAAACACAACTCAACCTACCCACATTTTTTGGACAAATAATTCTTCTGCAGAAACGGCGGGTAATTGAGTCGGCGTCGATGGCGTCTCCAATCAGCAGGGCCAGGGTTCAGGTATCTACTTAATTTTCCCCAAAGTGGGAACCGAATGAGTGATAAATTTCCTACGTATCCATGCTGGCAGCTTCGGTGCCCTGCCGTCCATTCTCAGGACAGCTTCCTTCCGCCTGAAACCTCATCACGTAGACGGAACAGAATTACATGTTCGTGGGACAGAATTACACGTTTCTCTGCCTTCTTTTATCCATCTATTGTTTTTAAATTAAGTCGGGGGATTTTAAATTGCTTTTCTTACAAAATACTTACTATGCACTCACTACCAACAAATATCGCCTTCTTACCCAAATCCTTTGCCCTTAGCCATGGGAGAGATATGCCAAGACCCCCAGCGCATGCCTGAAAATGTGGAGCGGACCAAACCCTACATACACCATGTGTTTCCTGCATATCCATACTGTCTCGGTCCATCTTCTCACTGATATCCAAAAAGACTGACCACACAACGTAGAGCAAGGAAGATTCATTTTCTTAAAGTTTTTCTTGAAGATTCGTGGGTTCAGTCCATGCGAGGCCGGGTCTGCGGAGCTCAGGTCATGGCGGCGGCGATGGCGGGAAGCAGAGAGAGGGAGAGATCGAGGGCTCTGCGCTCACATCATGGAGGAGGAAGCAAGAGAGAGAGAGCAGGGGGAGGAGGGGCCTTATATAATCTCCAAGGCCACGCCCCCAGCAACCGCTCCTTAGCAACCAAGCCCCGCCTCCAACATGGCTGCCACGCCCCCAGCAACCAAGCAAGAGACCGACCGAGGCAGCCAACGAACAAGGGGATTCACAGACACGAGCACAGTCCCCGAGGCCACAGCCCAGGGACCTGCCTGCTCCAGCCACACCCCGCCTGCCCAGGTCACCGCCCAGCACGTCCACCGCCATGGATTCCACCCACTGATGAGACGATGACCACCATGACTCAATGACATCCACTCTCGACAGGAATCCAGGAGCTCTTCAGGGGACAGTCTATATCTGACCTCAACACATACCTGTAATAAAATGTAATATATGAGTTAGGTTTGGTAAGAAATTAACAACAATAAAAAAATACAGCCATTATGATAGCATATTGTAATAAGAGATACTTCAAATTTGAATTATTGGCTTATGAAATTTTTCCACTCAGTATTTTTGGGCCATGGTTAACTGCAACTCGCTGTAACCATGAGAAACCAAATCATGAATAGAGACTACTGTGCTTTTATAGTAGATGTGGAAACTTTGTGTTCTTGGACCTGAATCAAAATTCCTATCCTCTCTCCCCCTTAAAAATAATGGGTCTTTAATTTAGTCGCTTATTTTCTCTTTTATTTCCAATTTGTCAAAAAGGCCATAGTGGTACCTTTTTTTTTCTTCAGGAAAAAGAAATAGAGTGAATAGTTTTTGGCTGTGTGGGACTCATATGGTGTCGGTCTGTGTTTATCTGCTTTCTTCAACTGTGACAAAAACACCTGATAAGCACAACTTGGAAGAGTAAAGTTTATTGGGGTTCATGGATGTAGTTAAAGTATACGGTGGATGTAGTTGAAATCAACAACAAACATTACAATTAAAATGCCACAAAATTACTTCAAGAATGTCTTTTAAATTAAAGAATGACTTTTAATCTTAAAGAGTAGACATGACAGATTATCTTCTCGTCACACTGTTGGTTTTATCGGAAGGCAACATTGACAACTATCCCTTCTCTTTTAAAATAAACTAACAAGCAAGCAACAAATGTTTTTATTAAAATAAGATTTGAATGTGGATATTTGCAGGCAGAGGTTCCTGTACATGGCTCTGTATGCATTTAATTAATGGTATTTAGAATAACGGCCGTATCGTGGCCTCTGGCTTGGTTTTGTAAATAAGATTTTCTTGGCACATGGCCACACATATTTATGTATGTGTCATCCGCGGCTGCTTTCAATCTGGCCCTTCTCGTCTGTGAGTTCCACGTCCAAGAAATGTATTTTTATTGATGCATATTATTCACACAGATGAGTGCATGTGATTGAGGCACATTCATACACATACGGAACATAAATTATGCTATATGCACATCCAAGAATTTAACCAACCTTTGATTGAAAATGCTCAGAAAAGAAAGGTGCATTTGTACGGAAGGTATACGGACATTTTCTCATCCTTACTCCCTACATACATGTAACAACAATTTATATAGTGTTGACGTTATATTAGGAATAATATGTAGAGATGATTTAAAGTCTATGGGAGGATGGGCATATGCTACCCCATTTTATTTTATTTATTTATTTATTTATTTATTTATTTATTTATCTATTCATTCATTTATTTATTTATATATTCATCTATTTATTTATTTATCAATTTATTTATTTATTTATTTTTGCAGTACTGGGGATTGAACACAGGGGTATTCTACCTCCAAGCTACACCCTCAGCCCTATTTTTTATTCTTTATTTTGAAACAGGGTCTCACTAAGTTGCAGAGGATCTCACTAAGTAGCTGAGGCTGGCCTCCAATCTGCGATCCTCCGGTCTCAGCCTCCCAGGGATTACAAGCATGCGCCACCACGCCCAGCTTGCTGCCCCATTTTATACAAGGAACTTGAGCATCCATGGATTGTGGCGTCTGAAGGGGGTCCTGATACTCATCCTCCACTCGTACTGAGTGACAACTGTAGTTTGACGACGGGGTTAATAGTTGACTCTAGAATGTGCCCTGGAAAAGCTCAGGTATTGGTAATGCAAAAAAAAATGTTCAGAGATGAAATATATGAATCAGAGCTCTCATATCCTCAGGGGATAAATCCAATGAAGGATTAATATATATATATTTTTTTTTTGGCGGTATGGGGGAATTGAATCCAGGGGCATTCTACCTCCAAGCAACACCCCAGCCCTATTTTTTATTCTTTATTTTGAAACAGGGTCTCACTGAGTGGCTGAGGGTCTCTCTGCTAAGTGGGTGAGGCTGGCCGCGAACCCGTGATCCTCCTGTCTCAGCCTCCCAAGTACTGGGATGACAGGCATGTATCACCACACCCGGCTAGGATGAATAATCTGATGGATTTACTGGGTGGTAACTTGGGCAGTAGGGCATGACCAGAGAAGGTAGGTCCCTGAGGGTGTGACCGTGGGGACGCTCTGTGTCCCCGGCCACTTCGTGTCACGCTCTCTGCTTTCTGGGTCCCATGACAGGAGCTTCTGTGCTTCGCCCTGGGTCATGCCACCATGATGCCCGGCTTGGAGCCGACCGACTATGGACCGTTCCTCTGAAAACATGAGCCCAGATATACTTTTTTCTCTCTTTATTTGGAAACAGGGTCTCACTGAGTGGCTGAGGGTCTCTTTGCTCAGTGGCCGAGGCTGGCCTCCAACCCGCGATCCTCCTGTCTCAGCCTCCCGAGTCCTGGGATGACAGGCGTGCACCAGCACGCCCAGCTAGGATTAATAATTTGATGGATTTACTGGTCCCAGCGACAGAAAAGCAGATGGAAACAGAAATCTTGAGTAAGAAGAGAGAATTTTTTCCTCTTCTTTTTTTACTTTCCTTGACTCCAGTGAGGGACAGATTGGTTAACCAGCACGGCTCTGTCTCAACACTTCAGCAAAGCTGTAACAGGCGTGCACCATCTGCTTGTCCTATCAGACTAACAATCCTCTACTTCTCCACACATATGTTTCAAACAAATACTTCTTTTTAGCTCTTAGGAAGTAGGCTATGCGTTGTCATATAACTTTGACCTTTAAGATGACCTACTTCTATTTTTCTTTTTGCGGTACTGGGGATTGAACCCAGGGGCATTCTACCTCCGAGCTACACCCCCAGCCCTATTTTTATTTTATTTTATTTTATTTTTTATTTTTTTGCAGTAGTGGGGATTGAACCCAGGGGCATGCCACCTCTGAGCTATACCCCCAGCCCTATTTTTTATTCTTTATTTTGAAACAGGGTCTCACTAGGTGGCTGAGGGTCTCTTTACTAAGTAGCTGAGGCTGGCTGCGAACCTGTGATCCTCCAGTCTCCGCCTCCCAAGTACTGGAAGCCATCTCTTCCTTCAATACATTTAGTGACCTTCAACCTATTCTGGAGACCAAATCAAATACAGTCTCATTTTCATAGACTTTCTGAATTCCCTGTATCACAAAAAAAAACTATACCCATCTCCAAGTTTCTATCAAACATTTATTAATTTCTTTATCTTCACTACTGAATTACTAAGCTTATGAAAATCAGGTCCTCATTTTTTCTTTTTTTTTTTGCAGTACTGGGGATTGAACTCAGGGGCGTTCTACCTCCGCGCTACGCCCCCGGCCCTATTTTTTATTCTTTATTTTGAAACAGGGTCTCACTAAGTCGCAGAGGGCCTCACTAAGTAGAGAGAGAGAGAGAGAGAGAGAGAGAGAGAGAGAAAGAGAGAGAGAGAGAGAGCAAGCAGAGGCTGGCTGCGAACCTGGATACTCCGGTCTCCGCCTCCCAAAGTACTGGGATTACAAGCGTGCGCCACCACACCCAGCTAATAAAAGTATTTTTTAAAAAATACTTTTCACATTTTCTCATCAGTGCATATAAATTTTGCACCATGCAAACGTTGAAAAGTCACGAGGTTGAAGCGCCATCTGTATGATAGACATGTGGCGACGTCATTCATTGATTTCTCCTACAGAAATCTGAAGTTCACGTCACCGGGAACTGTGTGTCATCTACACGTGGCTCAGCAGGGTGTCTTGCATGTGGGAAGCCATGATTAACTGTTCATGAATGGACAGCCATTTTCTGAGCACGACCTGCCGTCCAGGTCGGAACACAGGACAATTGTGCCCTGTTCTTCTGCACCAACCAGAGCCATTATAATTCACTATTATTAGCCAGGTGTGGTGGCGCACGCTTGTCATCCCGGAGGATCTGGGTTTGCGGCCGGCCTCAGCTACTTTGTGAGACCCTCAGCCACTCAGTGAGACCCTGTTTCCAAATAAAGGATAAAAAATAGGGCTGGGGGTGTACCTCAGAGATAGAATGCCCCTGGGTTCAATCCCCAGTACCGCAAAATAATAATAATAATAATAATTGACTATGATTGAGCTTAGTCCCTCGCCTGCAGTTATGGGAAAAGATAAGCCATTTGGAAGAACAATGATAAGCAGCTTTTCATAGGTTTTCAGAGCTGCCTGCATTTCATTCTTAACAATTCCCCAAGTAAAATTTTAACCAAAAAAAAAATGAAGACGTAGAAGATATATTTCATTCAGTTGCATTGATTTTTTTTCTCTCGCGCACATCTATGGGACGGCAGTGATTATAATAGAAGCAGGTGGAAGAAAATCTCGGTTACAGATTGCCTTTCCTCCTCAGTGCAACATTATGTAATCGAATCCAAAAAGCACAATATCACACATCCTGAGGGAAGCAAGTAATGAATTCTGGTTTGCTTTACATTCTTACTTCTAGTAAAAAAAAAAATCCTACGCAAATATGCTACACACAGTTTTACCACTTTGCAATATGCAGAGGAAATACATTAAAACATTAATTTAGCATAATCACGTACTAAGATGTATCTTAACCACATTATCCACAAATGACAAAAACACTTGATCCGATTAGTCCCGAATAACAGATACAATCAAATGACTATTTAATGAACCTTTGTGTGCAAAGGTTTCATATTCCCTATTTCACCTCTAGAAATCTGGGATATACCTAGAAAAGGATAAGCATTGATTTCTTAGAAGCAATGAATTGATTGAAAAAAATAACCTTACTAAGAACCTCACCTCCCAGTCCCTGGGAGGCTGAGATGGGAGAATCACAGGTTGGAGGCCAGCCTCAGCAACTTAGTAAGACCCTCAGCAACTTAGTGAGACCCTGTTTCAACAACAAGAACAACGAAAAAAATCAAAAGCGCTGGGGGTGTAACTCAGACTTAGAATGCCCCTGAGTTCAACTCCTGGTACTAAACTGGAAAAAAGAGCTGGGCATGGTGGCACAAGTGTGTAATCCCAGTACTTGGGAGGCTGAGACAGAAGGATTGCAGGTACAAGGACAGCCTCAGCAACTTAGCAAGACCCTCAGCAACTTAGTGAGAACCTGTTTCAACAACAACAACAACAAATTAAAAGGGTTAGGGGTGTAGTTCAGCATTAGAATGCTCTTGAGTTCAACTCCTGGTACTAAAAAGGAAAAAAGAACCAGGCGCTGTGGCACACGCATGTCATCCCAGTACTTGGGAGGCTGAAACAGGAGGATTGCAGGTACAAGGACAGCCTCAGCAAATAGTGAGACTCTCATCAACCTAGTGAGACCCTGTTTCAAAATGAAAATAAAATAGTTCTGAGGGTGTAGCTCAGGGGTAGAATGCCCCTGGGTTCAATCCCCAGTGCCAAAAAAAAAAAAGAGAGAGAAAAAGAAAAGATAATTTTACTAATGTCTGCTTCCATAGGCTTCAAGGTAGTTATAGAAACTTCAGTGATTCTTATTTTCTTCCTTTTAGATACTGCTAGGACTCGTGCTTCGATAGAAAATAAAGACTGTCTGTGGACGTGGCCACCACATGAGACTAGAGCGAGCTCTTCACAGACAATCATTTCTTTTAAACCTTTCATAAACTCTGTGTGATAAGAATTGTTATCCCACTGTGCAAGTGAGGCATACAGGAGGCTTCCGCAAGGCCCTACGGTCTCAGGGAGACGACAATCCTCCACGGCCCTCTGTGATCATCAAAGCCTGTGTTTCCTCAGGTTCCTTATGTCAAATAGTGTAGGATTTGCACATGACGTAAGCATATCATGGTGGTCTGCATTGAGAACGTCCCCCCAGACCTCATGGAAACCAGGCAGCCATGTTGGAGGCAGGGCTTGGTGGCTAATGAGCAGTTGCTGGGGGCTCAACAGCCATGTTGGAGGCGGGGCTTGGTTGCTAAGGAGCAGTTGCTAGGAGTGTGGCAGC
>PVJS01051883.1:0-13813 GCA_004027185.1 Glis glis
TACACCCCCGGCCCTATTTTTTTATGCTTTATTTTTGAAACCGGGTCTCACGAAGTTGCGGAGGGCCTCACTAGGGAGGGAGGGAGGGAGAGGGAGAGGGAGAGGGAGAGAGAGAGAGAGAGAGAGAGAGAGAGAGAGAGAAAGATTGCGCGCGCATGCGCACTGAGGTTGGCTGCGAACCCGGATCCTCCAGTCTCCGCCTCCCAAAGTACTGGGATTACAAGCGTGTGCCACCACACCCGGCCTTAATTTATCACTTTTTAAAGGTATATATAGTTTTAGTTGTTAATAACAGTAAACCCCCTGCTATGATGCTATATGTAAATGGGTCCAAAATAGTCAAAATTTCAATGGTTCTTGAGTGAATTTGCCAGGTGTAGGCAGGACACCTGGGGGAACAGCACAAGGGCTATTTGTGCAATCCACATACATCTCAGTCCTGGCTACAATTTGGCACTAATCGGTGTTTGCCCAGCTTAATTATCTACTAGGATAATTCTTGGTCTTGTGGCAGATTGTCATAAGACAAAAGCAGCCAATTCCAAGAGTACTAAATTAGTCTTCTCAGTTCAAGCCAATAGAGATTAGGCAAGAAGAATACTGGGGACATGAAGATCCCCACCTTGTATTTTTTTTTAAAATGAGGCTAGGTGAGCTGGGCATGGTGGTGCACGCCTGTACTCTCAGCACTTAAGAAGGCTGAGACGGGAGGATCACAGGCTCAAATGCAGCCTCAGCAACTTAGCAAGGCCCTCAACAACCTAGCAGGACCCGGTTTCAAAATAAAAAAATAAATAAAATAAAAAAGGGCTGGGGTATAGCTTGGAGGTAGAATGTCCCTGGGTTCAATCCCCAGTACCACAAAAAAAAGAGAGAGAGAGAGAGAAGATAGGTGAAAAACAAACTATTACCCATCACATTATTTGCACTGCCAGAGTTTCACATAATATTATTTATTCTTCTTTAAAAATATAGTGTTTTATTCTATTAAAACTCAGAATGAATGAAAATGTTATACCTAGTCATATTTTTTAATGATCGTCTTTGAAGGCTCTAGCTAGAAATAGGTTAATATCTTATTTCCAAAACTTATTTGTTGAAAGAAAACACGTGACATGACAAATCCACTGTAACTGTAGCACTATGAAGGAAGTGAGTTCATTCTCCTAGTAAATGTTTATTAAATATAATTTTGCTGATAAAAAAATTAATAAAAGCCAGAAAACCTTATCTCGCTATTATGAGCCAGCTGTTAGGACTGTCAATCATCGCCTATTTCCACCAGACTTCCCTCTGAATACATGACACACAATAGCTCAAAATCATGACTCAAGATGCTTCTGGATTAGCATCACAATACTACCCTTCTTTTACAGCTTAACACCCAAACACATGAAAACACAATTCACTTCAAACAAATTGTAAAAGAACAAGCCTCAGAATTCTTATTATCCATCCTACTCCTCTTCCCTTAATTTATCCTTATTTCTTCTTGAAATTCTAACTGCCATGACCACCTTCCTGCCTTTACTGAAGAACAAAGTCGGGTCTGTCTGTAAGCACCAGGAAGTCAAGGATCTGACCCTGCTGGCTTCTCACTATCACGGTTCTAGAACCAGCTGGTACGCAACAAGCACCTGATGAAAGAAGCCAAAACTCACTCTACCTACCTTTTTATGCAAATGGAAGCACTAGAACAAACGACACTTTATAATAACCAGGCAGTTAATCTCACCAATTAAGAACAATGACAAAAGCCAAGTCGCTCAACACTTTGACATTCAGAAGCCGTTTAAACAGGTACAAAATTTTGGTAAAAGCAAAAATTTTTCTTTCTCATCTAAAGAATCACAAAATTAAATAAAATCATCTAAAGAATCACAAAATTAAATAAAATCCTAGGCCCTCACAGATCCTTCCCCTTTTAATTTTATAACCCAATAGCACTATGGTTTGAACAGGCTTATACCAAATGTGGACACTGACATCCTGCACTGACTGAACACTGGAAAACTTTCACCTCAGAGCAAATAAAAAGCATTTGAACCTCCCACTAAAAAGAAGAAATGCTACAAGAAGGGCCCGAAAAGGGTGGCGTCCTATCTGACACTTCACTGAGTAGACTGAGAGGCACCCACATCAAGGGTACTGACTGGAAACGCCTTGGCTGTGGAACAATCTAAGTGCTCACCTAACCCACTCCTACCTACTGCCCACTCCACTAAGGGGGAAAACACACCGGCATATAATATTATCTGGGGGTGCTGATGAGAGAGGACTGCTGGACTACCAAGTTCTGCACAGGAAAAAAGAATGGATATGTGGATATGTAGTTTGCACTAAAAATCAATGTTAAGGAAAAACACGCAAAATTTAAATGGCAGGACAATAACAGAAAACACAAAACCAAAGCCAAACCATAACCCTGGAGCTAGCAGCGTGCATTTTAGTGTACAGAACTCTTGCTCCGTGAGACGCTAATTTTGTCTTTTCTAATTCAATGCTGCATTGTTTGGTAAAAAGTAGTTACTATTAGAAGAAAAGATCATCATATATGGTGGTACTCAGCTATCTCCCAAGCCCGTGGAGTCAATTACAAAGGAAACAGATCAAAAATCTTATTGAGGTTGAAGCCGGCCATAGGCGCGAAAAGCGGTTGGCACTTGGGATGTCCAGAACCTTTGGTGCCCTTAGAGAGGCCCAGTGGCTGTCCCAGCACTTCCGGGGACCCATGATGGTCACAAGTGGACTGCCACAGTGGAGGGGAGCCCAGGTGTCACCATGGTAACCACCAACCCTTGGGTGCGTGACAGGGCTTCTGCGGGAGGAAGCTGGGGAGTCCTCAAAGGGGGGCGCCACCTCCATCTGTGCAGGGTCCCGCCCCAGCCCTTGGAGGCTTTGTTCTTTTGTTCTGGTCTAGAGGGAAGTCGGGTGCCGCCCTGCCCTGCTGATCTACCTTCCAGCTCCCAGGTCCTGCAACAAGACCTCTTGCCCACTCAACAAGACTCTCAGGGTGATCGTGCGACGCATGCTGCTGACTCCATCCTGTGTCTGTCAGAGCAGCCAACCACAGCTTGTGTGAGGGCTCTCTGCATGGGAAGCTGGGCATCTGAGCCCAGATCCAGGTACCCGCGGGAGAGATGCTGCCTGGGGAACCCTGGTGCCCAAGTTCCAGAGGAATGGGATGAGCTCCTGAGATGGAAGATCTGTCCTCTCCAGACTCCTCCCTTCTCCAAGGGAATGAACATACTCCCATCAGCCAGTTTTCAGGAATCAGTGACCTTAAAGGAAGTGATAGTGGATTTTATCCCGGAAGAATGGAAACAGCTGGATCCTATACAGAGATTTGTTTAGGGACATGACATTGGAAAATTACACACACCTGGTCTCTATAGGACTCCAAGTTTCCAAACCTGATGTAATTTCCCAGTTAGAGCAGGGAACAGTCATGGATAGTAGAACCACACACTCTAGTAGATTCCTTTGGAGACTGGGAGACAAGACCTAAAAATATTGTCACTGCCAGAACTGGACATTTCTGAGGAGCGATTTTCAGGTGGAAAAACACAGAAGGGATGATTCTTGGCGTTCCAATGTCTTAGAAACTTGGGAGTCTGAAGGCAGTCTAGAGAGGCAGCAAGCAAGCCAACATCCATTGCCACAGGAAAGAAAAATAACAAAAAAAGACAATACCCACTTGGGAGGGAGACCTTGTAAATAATGAATTTGGAAAAAGCATCAATGTGAGTTCAAGCCTTGTAACACAGCAAGGAGTATCTCCAGAACAGATCTCTGCTAAGACAAGCATCAGAGTTCACATCCAGTTAAGAAAGAGAAAACTTGTAAGTGCAACGAATGTGGTAAAGCTTTCAGTTACTGTTCAGCTCTTATTCGCCATCAGAGAACACATACTGGAGAAAAACCCTACAAATGTAATGAATGTGACAAAGCTTTCGGCCAGAGCAAAAATCTTACACACCATCAAAGAATTCATACTGGAGATAAGCAATTTAAATGTGATCAGTGTGGAAAAGGGTTCATTGAGGGTCCATCTCTCACTCAACATCAAAGAATTCACACTGGAGAAAAACCCTATAAATGTGATGAATGGGGGAAAGCCTTTAGTCAGAGGACCCATCTTGTTCAGCATCAGAGAATTCATACTGGCGAGAAACCGTAGACCTGTAATGACTGTGGAAAAGCCTTTAGCCAGAGAAGCCACTTTATGGAACATCAGAAAATTCACACAGGAGAAAAACCTTCCAAATGTGATGAATGTGAGAAAACCTTCACCAGGAACACACACCTTACTCAACATCAAAAAATCCATACTGAAGAGAAAAACCTACAAATGTGATCAATGTGGGAAGGCATTCAATGGGCCCTCAACATGTATCCGTCACCATGTGATTCATACTGGTGAAAAACCCGTACAAATGCAATGTGTGTGGGAAAGCCTTCAGCCAGCATTCAAACCCCACTCAACATGAAAAAAAAACACATACTGGGGAGAAACCCTATGATTGTGCAGAATGTGGAAAATCTTTCAGTTACTGCTCATCCCTTGTTCAACATCTGAAAATTCATACTGGAGAGAAACCTTATGAATGCAATGAATGTGGAAAGGCCTTCGGTTATTGCTCATCGCTTACGCAGCACCGGAGAATTCACACCAGAGAGAAGCCTTTCGAATGCCACAAATATAGAAAAGCTTTTAGTTCTCTCTCAAACTTCAACACCAGAAGACCCACAGCCAGGACAAAGCCTATGAATGTAAGGAATGTGGGAAAGCCTTATTCAGAGCTCATCTCTTGCTAAGCATGAAAGAATTCATACTGGAGAGAACCCCTATCAGTCATGAATGTGGGAAACCTTTTAGTTATGGCTCCCCCTGTATTCAGCATAGAAAAATCCATACTGGAGAAAAACCTTACTAGTATAATGAATGCGGGAGAGCCTTCAACCAGAACATACACCTTACGCAACACAAGAGAATTCACACAGGAGCAAAGCCGTATGAGTGTCTTGAATGTGGCAAAGGCCTTTCGCCATTGTTCATTGCTTGTTTAACATTAAAAAAAACTCACACAGAAGAAAAACCCTACCAGTGTAATAAATGTGGAAAGACATTTAGCAAGAGCTCCCATCTTACTCAGCATCAAGGAACCCACACTGGAGAGAAGCCCTAAAGTGCAATGAGTGCAGCAAATCCTTCAGCCGGAGCACTCACCTGACATCAGAGCACTGACTGGAGAGAGACCATCTAGCAGGAAGACCTTCAGCCAGAGGACACACCTTATCCAGCACCCAAGAGTTCATTCAGGGGAGAAGCCTTTCGGCTGTACCGACTGTGGAAAAGCCTTCAGGTATCGTTCTGCCCTCAACAAGCATCAGAGACCACACCCTGGCTTATGACTGGTCTAGGAACATTGTAAATGTAAGACTACATTTACTTTGGTTTGTCCTGTTAAGTACTGAAGAATCAGAGTGGGTTGAGAAACTGCTTAAAACATTTTAACTTCTCACATCACATTATGGAATGGAAAGGACGTCGGACTGAACTAATTCAATCATGTTATTGAGCAACTCTATGACATTGAAAAACTCAACTATTTAAAACATTAGTTTCCTCTGTTAAATGAAAGATTTGGAGTAGATGATTTCAAAGGTCGTTTGGGGTTTTATACTCAGGTTTGTATATTTACAATATATTCTTAAATAGTTTACTATGCATCAGCATTTTGCATGTTGCAGTTAGAATGTCTATGTTTATGCATGTTTTGCCAGTGAAGGAATTCATGCTTCAATACCAGGGATCTATTATGTTCCTGTTCTAATGCACTTAAGTTGTTTAGTTAACTGGTTCCAAATTTTTAAAAAAAAATCTTATTGAAAGGGACAAAGCATATATCCCTAATTGCATGAGGAAACAGTCACTTTAGTGCCCTTGACTCATTGTGATATTAAAATATTACTATGTACTGGGTGTGGTGGCGCACGCTTGTAATCCTAGTACTTGGGAGGCTGAGACCGGAGGATCCAGGTTCACGGCCAGCCTCAGCTACTTAGTGAGGCCCTCTGCAACTTAGCAAGACCCTGTTTCAAAATAAAAAGAATAAAAAATAGGGCTGGGGGTGTAGCTCAGAAGTAAAATGCCCCTGGGTTCAATCCCCAGTACCACAAAAAAAAAAAAAAAATATATATATATATATTACTATGATTGATGCAAGATAGTCATATACTTAGAGGGTGGCTCAAGTAATTATAATAAAGCCACGTGTGAAAAGGAAGTATACAAATAAGTAACAGTTATAAAAAAGTTAAAATCTGTGCTTCAATTATCTGCTCAGAAAAGTGTGAAACCCAATCTTATATTGAACAACTGTACCAATTTATAGTAAGTCATCAACTCCAAAAGTCGGCTTTATTTAGTGGAAAAGAAAAAGGAAAAAAAATAACAGGGCTGAGTATATGCAACAGTATATTACAGCTCATTCTAACCCAGTTATTAGCAAGCCGGGCTGTCACAGCAATTATTAAAGCAAATTTCCTGCCTAATTAAAGACTAAGACAACCTGCCACACACCCCACTTCAGGGCCGGGCAGAGGGAACATCTCTACTTGGGAGGGGGCCAGTCTGCAGCTGAAGGGTGAGAAGGCTCTGCCTGCTGAGGATGGATAAAAACAGAGACAGCTTCTCAGCTTCTCTGCTAAAGGTGAGGGGCTGGTTCACACCCAAAGATTAATACAGGTGTACTTTCCTGAGGTCGGAGAGTTAAATGTCAAGGCCATTCTGGAGGTAACCGATCAGAGCACAACCAAAAGCAAAAGATACCAAAATAAACCACCACAGAGAGGCACCTCAGAAACTGAATCTCAAACCAAAGAGCTTGGGGAAAATCACACTTAGGAGAGAAGTGATAAACTATTCCCGATTTGTAAACTAATGAAAAAAATTCTTAAAACAGCCAGGTTAAATTACAGGACTTCTCTACCCAACTTCCAGGGAGGTAACATATTTGCCAAGAATGTCTGGCTCTTCTCTTACTCTTCCTAACGGAGAGTCCTGCAGAAGTCACTAGGGGGTTTTCTCACTAAACTGGGCCCCTTTGTCCATTGTTCCAGCTTTTATTGTCAACACATCTTTCCAATGGAAAGAAGTTGCCTCAACCTATGCAATCAAACAGCAGTGAAAAGAATTATTCCCTAGTACAGGAAACATAAAAGGAAATAAGCCTAAAGATGCCAAGGCTGGGAACGAGTTAGGAAAAAACACCCAAGTTTAATTTTTTAAAAAGGGAACTCTGAAAGGAAAAAGGAGGGGGGAAAAAAAAAACCTTCAACTGTTAGACAATAAGGCTCAAATATAAATACAGCTGGAAATTGGAGGCCTAAGGTTTATTTCCTCCAAAATTACCCAATCAATTCAAGTTGCACGTGTATTTATACTATGGTGAAGTTACTTTAAAAAAAAAACCAGGTCATGTTCCAAAGACTGCCAGGGGCTGCTGTTGACCTCCAGGGCCTCCCACAGCCAATCTTTAAGGCATTTATGATCACGCTTGTTACAAGACAAAAGTCAAATCCACCTGGCTGGTTGAAATAAATAGCCTTGAGAGCAGTGTGCTTCCCACTGAGCCTCTGACCACCACCGGCTTTCCCCGTCCAGCCCCCACCTGCTCAGAGAGGAGGGAAAAATTAGTCCAGTAAGTTTATTTTTCCATAATTTCAAAGCTTCTAATAGCACAGAGAGTAGGCAGCCACATTACTTCAAATTATCAGGCAAGGGACAAAGTTTTCCCAGAAGCAGTCAAGGGTAAGGGTCCATTGAACTTGGTGAACACAAAAGTCCATCTGTGCCACAGCCAGGGCCAAGAGCACCCAGGGCCAAGAGCACCCAGCACTTCCCAGCTACCCCGCCCTTGCAGCATGGTGCACTCATAAAGATGAAACAAGCAAGATTTGCATGAAAAAGAAACACCTTTAGAGAATTCATGTGGGTCTACACTTTAAAACAGAACCCACTGCACAACTGTCTGAAATGGAATGACTGAAATGAAAATACTTTTTTCTCTACTTTCACAGGTGAAATTTCAAAATACATAAAAAGCAAAAGGAATCATCCTAAATATAATGGGTGTCTGGTCAGCCAATACCTGGATTCAGTATGTTAACATTTTCAGTTATCACACCTAAAAAAAAAATAACAATCCCTGTATTATCCAATACTAGGTCTACATTCACACATTTAATTTTTTTTTTCTTGTGGTGCTGGGGATTGAACCCAGAGCCATTCTACCTCTGAGCCACACCCCCAACCCTATTTTATTTTTTATTTGGAAACAGGGTCTCACTAAAATGCTGAGGCTGGCTTTGAACTTGCGATCCTCCTGTCTTACCCTCCCAAGTACTGGGATTACAGACATGTGCCACCACGCCAGGCACACACTTATTTAAAAAAAAATTTAGCTTGTTTCTACAATAATCCCTCCCAGTACAACTTTGGTTCTATAGCACTAGCTTTTTATAAAGTCACTATATATAAAGTCTCATGTTTTAGATTTGTCTGATTATTCCACTGTGTTACTTGCATTTAATCTGCTCCCCTTAGGCACAACTTTACCTTAGTAAAATTCTCATTAATATTTTCGGCAACATTTCATGGATAATGGTGTATACGCCATAGTATTACAGTGGGCTACATAATTTCAAGTTGTCTATGTATTAGTGATGCTAAGTTAGATCAATTAAGTAGTGAAATAAATATTTTAATCTAAGATTACTTCACTTAAAAACATTTAGGATTTTTGGAGATACATTTAAAATAAGTAAGAGAATGCAAGAGAAAGAAAAGAGAAATGTTAATAAAAGATATGGGAAGTAGATGAGGTCTTGGTTATATTAGCGTAGGTTATGAGTGACAAATGTAACCAGAAAGTGAGGAGTTTGCGGTAATTCCAGTATAACCTGCTTTAGAAAATTCTAGGAGCTTTAAAGCAGATACAATTATTAAGTGATTAATGATAGTACAAAACCATCCCTACAACTAAGTATTTGGATACCATTAAAATACATTCAAAAACGCAAAACACATTGTACACCATCTTCTAAGTCACTTCATAGTTTTCCATCATGTCTTTCCATATGTATATTATAAGTATTATATATATATATATATATATATATATATATATGTGTGTATGTTTTTTCCATATATCTATTAACACAGTGGGTCATTTTAACAACCCCACCCCGGGAGATAGGCCGAACAAGAATAGTCTCGTCCTCAGTTTACCATGGGAATTTGAGCTCAAAGTTAAAGATGCAGCCAGGAACAGTGTCGAAACTAAGTCATCAGACAGCATAATGGCCTTTCTAAGAAAATGAATTATGGATTTAACAGCAATATTCAATTTGGGTATTATTTTTCAGAAATACTTTTATGGGCGATACCACAGTACAAAGCTATATATGTACAATGCTCATACTTTATATACGTTTCCTTGTGTGTGTGTGTGGTGGGGGGTGATAGGGATCAAACTCAGGGCCTTACACATGGTAGTTAAGCTCTCTGCCACTAAGCCCTCGTATTTTATATACATAAGGTACAGTTTTATGTATATGTACGTGTATACTACATAGTTTTAAAATCTTAGTGTTCTCTTATTTGAGTAAACAAGATATAGAAGTGTGTCAAATTAAGCCCTCTTTAAGGCACACCAAATCCACATGGACTTCCCACATGAGTAAAGTCATGTCACTATAGCTCCACACAACAAGAATAAAAGACAACAGAACCCCCAAAATTGGTTCATCTATGTTCAAGTCAAACAACATGTTGGCTAAGAGCACACGTGGCAACATGAAGCCTGGTCTCTCCAGGTCCCTCCCGACCTGCCCTCTCTCCATCCCCAGGCCTGTGCTAGCACACTGGTTTTTGTTCCTTAAGTCAGATTGAGCTTTAAATGTATCAGGAGAATTCTTTCTAGGTTAAAGTAGGTTTCCAAAATTAGAAAATAACCCTATTTTACAAGAGCATTCACACTGGAATTCTATTAATTCCTCTCCTTTGCTCTCACAGAAACTTGACAAGACATTTTTCACATTAGTTCCTCTCACTGAGCTGCTATGTAGTCTAGAATCAATGAATGCTAAGGCCTTCTATGCCAGAAGTACTGGTGGGTTTCAAATCTTTTGAAAAACTTCTTTTACTCAGATTTCCTTTTGCTATGATACAATGGAGGACTTGTGCACACTTTTGCACATTCTCATAACAACTCTGATTATCCTCCAATCAAGAAAAATTAACTGAAAACTTATTATATAAACCCACCAATTTGGCCTCCAAAATCCTAGAAAAATCACTAAGATCAAGTGCAAAAGAAAATGATTGGAGGATATAAAGTATCTAAGTCACATGACCTGGGGGGACTTGTAAAGTGGTAATACTAATAACTGGATTGGGTTTTACTCTTTGCAAAGTGGTCTGCAATGAACCGACTCCCACCCCACTCTACGGAGCCTGAGAACAGAGCCTTTAGACACTGGCCGGAGTGGGGGTTAAAGAGGATGTGTGATGAAGTTCTGCTTCTCGTGTTCCTACGGGATTCTTTCCTAGAGCTCTGGGCTAAGGGCAAAGAGGGTCTATGCTCCCTTCACTGCCCAGGAGTCTCGCCCCGGGGCAGCGCAGGGCAGGCAAGGTAAGCAGCAGATGTGTGAGGCTTTCCGGCCTCGCCTTCCTCACTTCTAGTGACCCATCAACTGATGATCAGAAGTCACCTTTCCACAAATGGCGGCCACTCAGATTCACTCACACACATGCAACACACCAGCCCCCAGTGATCCAAATCAGCTGCTAGAAACTAGCAAAAAGCAGACTATTGCTTTCCATAATCCTTTCCTCTCCCAGTTCCAATTACACCCACACAAGGACAGCCAGCACTGAGAAGCGGAGGAGGAGGGACTGTCAAGCCGGAGAGCCTCACAGCCCTCTGCTAGCCCCAGTGAGACAACAGCACGCTTTGTGCAACACATGCTTGGGGGGGTTCTTCACAGCAACTTAGAATGAGGAAACTCCATTTATTGCCAGACTTTTGTTAAAGGGCTCCCATTTAGACGGCCATGCCCTTAATAATCTCCCCCTGTGCCACTTTAGCCGCTTCACCTCCACAAGAGCTGACAACGCAGCAGATGGCATCAAAAGTACTTCTGTACTCAGGGCTGAATGGGATACAGGGCCTGGGCTGGACAGAGGCGCTATTCAGAAGAGCCTCCTTTGAAAACTCCTCTGGCAGGCACAACCCCAGGAATTCAAGCCTCTGCAAGGGAAAATCTCCACTGCCCAGAGGGCCACAGGGGAGGGACACCGCCAACTGTGCTACCTGCACCAATCGTGGGCTGGTCCCCGGAGGGAAGCCAGGGTGGGTTCAGCATTTGATCAACGTGGTGCAACTTGCCGGATTCTATGTTCTTAGTGAGGAGTTCTCTGAGGCATTTAAAATGAGCCATCTCTAAACATGGGACACACAATTCCTGATGCCAAAGGTCATCAACCAAATCATAACAACAACTACTACAGAATGTTTAACTGAAAGTGAATTCACTTTCCATCGTATACACTTTCTAAGCCTAAAACCACCCTGCTTGGTAGACGATTCTAGGCCTGTTTTTCTGGACTGAGGGGGTTAGGTAAGTTGCCCAAGCTAACAGACCTGCTGAGGTGCTGGCCTGAGAGTCCAGCCCACCCCTCTCCAGCCACAGTGGCCCTGACCTACTGGTGCCACATTCTCAGGGCAGGTGGCAGATGTAGCTGAACAGAGATTAAAATGCTTTCTCCTGAGAAAGCCCCTTCTCACTGTAATTTAATTACCTGTCTACAAAGTGAGAAGATTCGTTTCTCTATCCCCAGCCCCTCATGATGCCAGACACACACGCAGGGATCAAGGATTGCTAGATGACAGGGCCCAAGCAAACTCTCCCACAGGTCACGGGAAAAGGTCAAGTACCACTGTCCACACAGTCTATACACTCATAAAGCAAAAAGTCATAGGAGAAAAAAAATACATGTCTAATAACAGCAAAACCTAAAACCTTAATTTACATAATCTTAAATATGAAGTATTCTGTTTATACCAAAAGCAAAAGAAAACCACATTGCCCCAGTAGTACATTTAACTTCTACAGCAAGTTCATCAAATACAAATGCTTTACTTTAAAACTCTATAGTTAATATTATCTAAACATTTGGTTCACAGAAAAATCAAAATTCCAAAGATAAAGAAGCTGGTTCTTTGGATTCAATATCATCTTTTTAATCTAACTGCCAACATGTTAAAACACTCAGTTCTGAACTAAAATGAATATAGATATATTTTTCTAACAAATACTATTTACCTCTATATCTCTACCACTTTATTTTTTAAGTAAAATAGCTTATCTAGTTCATATACTGATGTTTCAGTGCATCTGAGAACCTAAATAGTATAAGAACATGGAAATATTTTAAAGACTTAGTGAAATATAACTTAAATATTTTTTAAAAAGAGATGGTATTAAAGAAAAAGCTCTGTTGCTTTTATCTTATATCACAGTTCCCTTTCACAAACAACCCACTCCACTTGGGAAATTCACACACTCAAAGGAAATGCCAAGGAGATGGTGTAACGCAAGACTCCTTCAAGAAAAGGAAAATAGATAAGAGCTCTTTCGAGGACAAAATGCCCAAGGAAGCCAAAGGAAGCAAACTTCATTCAGAGAAAAGCCTCGTCTAATTTAACGAGTCTTACAGTCTACTGAAAAACAAAACAAGAACCCTAAAAGTAAAATGCAAACCTTCTTAATAGTGTCAAGTACCCAAGAGATCAATTTCTGCTTAACTCCAAGAAAGCATTCTGCCCAGTGTGTGATTATTTCTAATGCCTATATTCCTGATCTCTGCTATATGTCTCAAGCATTTTCTTTCCTTTCTTCAGACCACATGCTTCTTCCCAAGAGGAAAAACATCTAAAGCAAAGCTATGGAATCGTCAGTTAAGTGATCAAAGGAGAGAACCTGGGAGAATTTTAGCTGGTCAAATACATAAATGCAGAATATGAAGTCACTGGCAATATGTCCTTAAATCCATCTGTTATCATCCATTTTCAAATAAAGGATAACACTGTAACCACAACTACTATATACAGCTACCTCTCTGATTTATCTATCATCATCCAAGAATACAGGGCTACATGACTATATCCATTACTATAATACAGACAATTTAAAAATTTTTGTTTTCCCATGGGGACTGTACTCAATAATCTGTCACTTCTACCGTATGCCTGATTTACTGGGAAAAAAAAATCACACTAGATTTGAGTCTTGATGTTTACCATTTATAACTACAGATTCCTTTCCTACAGATCTCATCTACTCAGTATAGTTTTTAGTTATTATTTGTCAGAAAATTTTGGTTTTTTTTGTTGTTGTTGTTGTTGTTTTTGCGGTACCGGGGATTGAGCCCAGGGGCGTTCTACCTCGGCGCTACACCCCCGGCCCTATTTTTTATACTTTATTTTGAAACCAGGTCTCACAAAGTTGCAGAGGGCCTCACTAAGTAGAGAGAGAGAAAGTGAAACAGGGAAAAAGAGAAAGAGAGCTGCGGCTGGCCACGAACCCGGATCCTCCGGTCTCTGCCTCCCAAAGTACTGGGATTACAAGCGTGCGGCACCACACCTGGCTGTTATATATAGTATTTTTGAAAGTATATATATAGGCCGGGAGTGGTGGTGCACGCTTGTAATCCCAGTACTTGGGAGGCAGAGACCGGAGGATC
>PVJS01051884.1:0-13816 GCA_004027185.1 Glis glis
CGTTCTACCTCCGCGCTACGCCCCCGGCCCTATTTTTTTTTATATACTTTATTTTGAAACCAGGTCTCACGAAGTTGCGGAGGGCCTCACTAAGGAGAAAGAGAGACAGACGGAGAGAAAGAGAGCGAGAGAGCTGAGGCTGGCCACGAACCCAGATCCTCCGGTCTCCGCCTCCCAAAGTACTGGGATTACAAGCGTGCGCCACCACTCCTGGCTCGAATGTCAGCTTTCTGAGAAGAGGACTTCATTACTCCATCCTCAAACTCAAATAAATTGAATTGTGAATAATCAGTGTCAGTTCCTGCATAAACTGATTATTCAGCGTTGATTATGAAGCTTTAGATTTTGAAGCCTTGCTCTGAATATTCTGATACTAGGAGTGACCCAGTTATGCTGTATAATTTTGTTGTATTTCAAACATCAGGAAGTGGTAATGTAGAATATAATCTAAAAATAGTACAAGAAAAACAGAAAACACAAGAAAAACACCTTTTATTCCTATGCTATTTGTTTTTAAATTTTGACAGGTTTCACTGTTATAACAGAAGGGTGTATCTTATATGAAATTCTACTTAGAAATATTAGTCGTTAATTTGTAATTTTAGACATCTAGCGTGGAAACAAAAATACATACATTTTCTTCTTTAAGAAGATATTGGAACTTTCAGTTTGAAAGATAATCACATGAAAACAAAGATAATTCCTAAAGTAGTGTAATCCATGTTTTTTAATCTAACAAAATTATAAATGCCTGTTATTTTAGGTATCATAATTTGACATTAATTTTATTATTTAATACCAAAGTACTATCATACTGCGTTTTAGTAACTTTCATTGGATCCAGTAAGAATTGTAACCCCATATTTTATTCAGTTTGTTTTGAGGATTATATATAGGACACATTAAATCTAAGGAGAAAAAGATTGACAACCAACAGGTTAGTGTCAATTTTATCCTTGTCATCATATTAACTATTTTTTTCACCTAGGCAGGACTAATATTGCTGTTTGTTGACTTGTAGATATTTCATGAAGTTTTCTTTGTTAGAGGGTGAAGAAATTTAAGATGTCTCAACTCTGTTGTTAATTCGCCAATGATTCTATGAGATTGTTCTATACTGAACATTCTACTTCTTAAAAAAATTTTCTTTCTCCTTAATTGTGCTTTGGCATAAATGTAAGCAGTGTAATCTAATAAGGCTTTGAGGAAAACTCCAAGAAGTCCTGCAAAGGCAAGTCATTCTGCATCTCTCACCTCTGCTTGTGCGCTCTTTTTAATGTGGTGCTGGGGACTGAACCCAGAGGCATTCTACTTCTGAACTACATCCCCAGCCCTATTTTTATTTTTTATTTTGGAACAGGGTCTCACTACATTGCAGAAGACCTCACTAAGTTGCTTAAACTGGACATGAACTTGCAATCCTCCTGTCTCAGCCTCCCAAGTCTTGGGATCACAGGCATATGCCACCAAGCTCTCCTCTACTTCTTAATGAATACAAGTACTTTCTTTACTGGTCCTAAGATCGCCAGCAGCGTCTATTTTCATGTGATTTGCTCAAATCACACAGAAGGGAGAAGGCTAACTCCTCGGGAAACCTATTAGAATCTAAGCCCTCAGAGAAACGTCAACAATTTCAACATCTTATTGAAAACTTAACTTTTTATATGTGTACCTGTTTTATAAGTGATGCTATGATTTAAAAAGAACAGGCCCACAAAATCAAGCTTCCTGGAAAATTTTAGTGTCATTAAACCAAATTTAATGGAATTTTTTTCCTAAAAAAATGACACAGTATAATATCTTCTTCCTATCATTATCTCAAGTCAGCATTCTTCTTAGAGCTAATATTTAATTTAAAACCTACAGTAATTTCTGCAGTGAATAGCCAAATATTTTTCCTGAAAAGGTAAGTGGAATATCAAATATTAATACTAGTATTCTGTATTAATGACATTCTGTGTGCTTTCTGAAGTCCTTCGTGTGTGCTTTGTCAAAAGCTTTAAGCTTCCGCGTGGAAGTCATATTGATGTAAAGATTGTTTAATATTTACTGACTTACTACTGAGCAGCAAGCATTTTAATCTTTAATGCATTAGCACTTAGCAGTAAGACAACAGTGGGTCAAGTTTGTCTTTTATTGTGGAAGATTCACTCAAGGAGAGTAATTACCACGTGGTCATCCCGACCTTGCCATAACATTTCTCCTTCGAAGTGCACCAATCCATGTTTCCTGGCACGCATGAGGATGCCCACTACTTTATCTGAAATTCGAACATATCTGTCGAAGAGTTCTCCAAAAGTAACCTGGATCTTGCCGTCGCGTCTGTGGCGAGCCATGGTGCGGATAACGAAGCACATCTCCATAATTTCTCGGTAGATGTGCTCCTCAGCTCGCTTGGCCCTTTCAGCGGTTTTGGTTCCCTCCTTGGGACGGCCATAGCCCTCATCTCCTTTGCGTAGGCGAGTGGACATGGCCAGCTCGTAGTCAAATTCTTCACTGAAAGGATTGAGCTTCTGGGACTGTATGTGTTCATCAGCCCACTGCTGCCATCTCCCTTTCAAGTTGCCCACCTCGCTGTATTTCCTGTGGGCCTTGCAGTTGAGTTTCTCTGTGTATCTGCTTGCCCTGAAGGAGAGAGACGGATGAAGAATCAAGACACTGATACTTCCTTTTGTACTTTCCAAGCATGTGCGCCGTAGTCTCTATAATTTTTTCGTTGTAAATATAAGTACCCCACAAAAAATTAGAAATGAAAAAAATTATGCATTCCAACTGTTATTCTTGTTTTGGTGAATGTCCTTCTAGATTTATTTGCTGTATGAATAACAGTATGGTTTAAGCACTATACTACTAGTAAACTATTTCAAGAAAAAACCTTTCATATGCAAAAGTCATGCATCTTAAATGTATCTTAAAATTGCATGTTAGTAACATTTCAGAACTAGAATCATATTAAATATATTAGAGAACCTACTTTCGCCGGGAATGGTGGCGCACGCTTGTAATCCCAGTACTTTGGGAGGCGGAGACCAGAGGATCCGGGTTCGCGGCCAGCCTCAGCTCTCGCTCTCTCTCCCCTATCTTTCTCTCTCTCTCTCTCTCTCTCCTTAGTGAGGCCCTCCGCAACTTTGTGAGACCCGGTTTCAAAATAAAGCATAAAAAATAGGGCCGGGGGCGTAGCGCGGAGGTAGAACGCCCCTGCGTTCAATCCCCGGTACCGCAAAAAAAAAAAAAAAAAAAAGAATCTACTTTCTATAGGACCTCTGAAACTATTTTCCAAACGTAAACATTATACCACCACACATACATTGTAATATTCAATCACATAAAGATTTTCATATATAGATTTTTAATGAAAACATATCTACACTTGTATCGGTGATACACACAAACATTAAAGTATCAAATTGTACAAATAGGAAACACTGGTTACTACAGTAACATTTATTGAACACTGTATACTAGCATTCTTCTAAATACCTTTAATTAATATCCCCCACAGCCATTCTATAATACTACTAATCTACGAATCCCACTTCATAGATGAGGAAACAGGCCAGAGAGATTAACTTCTTAAGGTTACAAAACTATTAAGTGGCGTAAATTGAATTTACACCAAAGATAAGCTGGCTCCAGAATATACATACATATATGTGTCATATATATAGATATAGATATAGATATGTACACACACACATACACTGAAATACTGCCTAAATCATTGGCAAGAGATAGGGTCCCACCACAAGACTGTCTGAGGCCAAACTTGATGTTCTTCCTACCTGAATTGATGGCACTCAGCATGTAGGTACAGTATCTAATAAATGACTTGCATTTCAAATGTGTGTATCCCTGGAATTTGGAATGCATTGTATTATTTAAAAACAAGACAAAGCAATAAAAGAATCCAATTTTGAAAAATATATGCTAGTAATGTCATGAGGGTACAGGCCTAATTTTAAAATGGTCAAATTTTGTCTTTAAAAGACTTCTGTATCTCCTGTCTACTAGCTTTTTGTTGTTGTTGTCTCTAGGTTCTTTTGCCTGCACTGATCAAACACAGAGATTTGTGCTCCTCATCCTCACAAGCCACCCACCTTTCCTTCCCCCCAACACTAAAGGGCCTCCTGCCTGGAAACACTGGGATTGGAGATGTTTAGAATAGTACTGATATGATTTAAGTGATAACAAGCATGAACTCTCACAATTCACTATTCAAACCCCTAAGAACAGATCAGATTTGGGTGCCCCTCACTATCCAAATCTACTGGATCAGACATTAACTTTTGTGAGGTACTGAAGTCTCTTATGTAAAAGGATGCCTCAGCCTCAATTATGACATGGGATTTAGGTTCTCAAGCCCTTGAGCTTAGGAAGACTGTGCCTGACATTGGTCACCATGGCACCAAAGGGACAAGGAGTGTACACCCCTTTGATAATGAGATCAAGTCCTCCATCCAAGTGTAGGAACCAAACACATGCAGTTCTGGAGGAACACAGACGTGCATTAACATTGTTTTCAGAAGAGAAATGATAGCCACTAGATGGCGAACTTTCATTAATTCTCATTGTGTTTCCAAAGTCCTACACTTCCTACATAGTTTCATGATACTAGACTGGGGACTGGTAGTACTTTGCTATATATAACACTATTTGTTCTTTGTAGCCTATGGAGAAAGGTGTGTGACAGTTAATTGGGGAAAGGCAGCATGTAAAAAATATATGCAATTAATACCTTATAAAATCCTGTACATGTGAAAAAGTACTGGAAGCTCCACCACACTGAAGTAGAATGGATTTCTCTCAGTCCTGCTTATACACATAGCCTTCCTAACAAGTTCAAGGCCACCTCAATAGAACCCGAATCTCATGCCTGCTTGAGTCTGGGACAACCTTCCAGAGAAGAGACTTGAAATATTCCGGAAGTAAGTTAATAGTGTGAGTCATTAACTCATAACTGTGTCTCCTAAGCACCAATTATAATTTGGTCCTATATTACAAAATGTAATACACCCTTCCTTTTAGGAGCTTCTGAGCATTTTGGCAGTCCTTCCATCCTTTATTATTATTATTAGAATACCTACTAGGCATTGCCTTAGGTGCTTCTTGAGTGTTCAATAATGAAAAACAAAACCAGCAAATAATCACTCAAGACATTTATGGAAATAATCTGAGTAATACAAGTCTGAGTCAGTGGCACAATTGCAACTACAAAATGTATATGCACCAGGCTGAAGAGTTCAATAGCCTATGCACAAACGAAAATAACTATGTTGGTATCAGGTGATTTTCTTAAAAAATCTCTCATAGTGATATTGGTTTTGTAATATAAGAAAACAGGGCCTCAGATGCTTTGCTGTAGCTTTTTCTTTTAATTAGGAATTTAGATTCCCTGAGTGTTGAAATTCAGTGTCTTTTGGGATAAGGGTTGAAGTTGATATGGTAATAAATCTATAAAGAAGAGAAACATTTATCTTTAAAAGAAGTGCTTTCTAAATCGTGTTATACTGTCAAACTGTAATTGCCAATAGTAGAAGGGAAATGAAGGAGGTTGATCATACATGCAAGAATTAGAAAATAAGGCAATAAAAATAGGAGTGGATACATCTTGATGAGTAATTTTCTAAATCTATAAACATTCTGTATTTTTATATTTCTGATTTTTCAAAATCTGAAAATATGAGGTTTAGGTTAGGAAGGTTTTGTGTTTATTTTCCCTTTTTGTGGTGCTGGGTGTGGAACCCTGGGCCTTGCACATGCTAGGCAAGTGCGCTACCACTGAGCTCTACCTCCAGTCCCTGAGCATTAAGAAGCCTTATGCCCTCGATGTCTTTTTAGTCAAAGAATATAACAATAACAGATTATCTTTTTAAAAATTTTTCAGGTAAAAAATAGTATAGATTGAGATTTGGAAAAACAATTTAGTACAAATTGAAAGAAAAGCGTTCAGAGGCTAACATGTCACCCATATTTCAGGAGAGCAGTATTGAATCCAGATTTACCATCTAAGTTTCTTTGTGATCAGTAAGCAAATTTTCTTATAATCAATCAAAAAATACCTCCCCTGTCCTGCTATGTGCAAAGTAAGTAATTCTACCAGACATTATATGTAATGTATCTTGCAAAGTCTAGCTTTGTTCACTGGAATGAATTCTGCAAATTATTTCTTATCTGCCAACTCTAAAGTTGACATCAGTTCAGTGAGGCTTTCTTATATGAATGGGGTGCTTTGCAGAAAGATGAGAATATGAAAATCCATTTTATAATTCCATCATTTGGTGATAATAATCATATCGGTAAATTATTCAATGTGCAATAAAACATGACATAAGAGATCTAAAAGGTATATTTCAAGCCTACCCAGATGTATTGGCATGGGAAACATTCCCGGGCAGGTGCTCTTCACCTGAATCAGCTTTGAAATGTCGTGGGGACCTAGAGGTGAGTTTTCTGGTCTAAGACAGGGATCTGGCATTTCTCCTAGTTCCCAGGTGCCCTTCCCTGTGGGTTCCATCCCCTTTCCATCTTTGCAGAGAAATGCCGGGGAGTTTGCTGCTCTGTGTACTGGTTAGCTTGCTCTTCCCTACAGGAAGTGTCACTATTATGATTAATGGGAGCATGAAATTAATAGGGTCACCTTTATCAGAAGCAGTGTGACCTCATTTAAAAGGCAGAGTGATCATTTCTGATCATCAGTGACTCCTTTGTTCTCTTACGTGGGCTTGAGACCCTGGCCTGTGGTTCTCTTTGCAGATTAGTCATTCACTCTCTGCCCCCAGAGTCAATAAAAAGAGTTCCCTGCTCTGGAACTGGGGACAGGTATGAGGAGTCCATACTTTTGCTTCTGTTTCTTGTGAATCCTTCAATATGGTTGTACCCAAACCCTGCACTTACAGAGTTACTGGACTGCATTAATTAAACCTACACTGATCTCTGCTGAGAGAGTCTAGCAGGTTAACAACACAAGCTCTGGCAGCAGCCTTTCCAGCTTCACCACTTACTACTCCTCTGACTTCGATGTGTTTCTTTACATTTCTGTGTCTGTTTCCTTATCTATTGGATGACACCCTTGTGCTCAACAACTGGACAGCAATTAGAGGAAAGGATGAGTGATTGGTACTTTAATCTTGCAACTTTACCTATGAGAGAGGATCTGATCAGGTCCTATATAATCAAAAGACTATTTAATATAAGGCATAAAATATAAGCCAGTTTCATAGTAAAACCCTAGTTAGCAAAATTACTATTGGTAAAGAATTTCTCTCTGTTTTGCCAAGCTTTATGTGTTTGTTTCTATTATTCATGGAACATCTTAACCACCAAGAAACTCTTTCCATCCACGGCATAATTTTCTCTCCACTGGCAAATACAGAGGGTGGTGCCTATGATTAAAAATAAGTGAACAAAACTCCCTTTCATATTGACTTAATAATGCCACTTTTTCTCAAGTAATATTTGAGAGTCTCCTCCAACAGAAAGTCCCCTTGGACTTCTGCTGAGCTTGCTGAGCACAGCTAGGATTACCACTGACATTAAGAGCTTCTGTTGCTCTGTACCATATTCTGGTGACCTGTGTGTTCTGAGACTGAGGAAAGGAACGAAGGGATTTAACCACCCTGCCCCCTAAACCCAGAGAACCAACCTCCTCACAGCTTGATAGGTTGGGACCACCAGACCTGGACCCCCACATTATAATAGGTGCAACTTACTAAGGAGCTACCCTGAGTCCTTTGATAGTTAATATCCAAACAACTTCATAAAATATGAATTATCACATTCCTGAAGGGGATTGGGGCTCCTTAGTGATGCTGGTACAAGGAGTGGAAACACACATTCACTTACTGGGAGGGCAGGGGGCGTTTGATCCTGGCAGCAGCCACCTGAACTCCATCCTGCTGGGGCCTGTCCTCCGTCTCCCCTCCGTAGCCGCTGTCCTCTGTGTCTGTGCTGTCGCTCTTCCACTTGGGCTCCTCCTGTTCCATCACTTTCCAGCCTTCGGTCAGCTCAGACACCAGGTTGGCACATTTTCTCCTCCGCGTCGGGGAGGCATGTCTGTGGAGGATGCGGTCAATGTCATTCTCTGGTGGTCCGGATTCAGGCATGCCACCATCGTTCTCGTACCTGTGACTCAGGTAGTTCATGTCCCCTCCTCTCTCATAAGCCTTGCTGACAACTGTTTTGGTCACCTCTTTCCTTTTGATATGGGAGATCTCAGTGGCTTCTTCTGAGCTTTGGCCGTCTCCATGTCCCTCTGGCTTTGGGCATGGAGACTTTGGGGCACTCTGAACTTTCTGGAGGGGGGCAGGGTCTGTCTCTGGCTTAGGAGCTGGGGGTGGGTCCTGGGTCCCTCCAGGCAGCCAGCCTGCGGGCTCCTGGGCCTGCCTGGTGCTGTTCTCATTCGCCCACTGCTGCCAACCTCTGGCCAAGTTGATGACCAGGGTGGCCGTGCGCACCTTCCGGAGGGCTCTCTTGGCTGGCCCCTCCGCCCTTTCCTTTTCTCCTGGAGCCATGCTACCTGTCTCTTCTCTGCCGAGAGCCTAGGTACTGGCTAAAATGAATGTGGTCCAGCGAAGTGCCTGGGGTTTAAATAGAAGCAGGGTGTGGGGTGGGAAGGAGAACTTGGTGTTGGTGGAAAGTATGCAAAGCATTTCTTGCCAAGAGGCAGGGCCTTTGCTCTGTTGCTGTTCTTTTTTTAAACCCTGGCGGCTCCAGTTTCATCATGGCAGAGGGGATGCTGGTAGAGGACAGTGATACAGTCACTCCCTCTCTGCTCTAGGTGCCAGAATGGAAATGACTAGATGCAATCATGTGCTCAGCTTTATGCTTTCCTTGACCTTAAAACATGATCCTACCTTTCATAGGAGCACACAGTATGCGCACAAATTGTGCTAGGAACATTATAGGCTTGTTCACACTTACACTTCCACAGCCCTCAATACCGCTGTTAATTTGTCCCATTTTATCGTTGAGTAGAAGGAAATTTAACTTCCTACTGCCAATAATATCTGAGATTCAAACCCAGATCAATCTAATTCAAAGCCTGAGCCTTCTATCATTTTGTTATTAAAGATCCCAAGTTGCCCTTTCTTTTACCTTCAACTTTGTTTAAAATAGACCTTAGAAGATCATCTGATCCACCCTTCACTTTCCAGGTGAAAAATTTGATAATGGGGAAACCAAGGTCCAGATAGTTAAAGACTAATTGTTTTTTAGTCCCAGATAAGTTATATGAATATACAAGACAGTCGATGTACAGATAAGTTATATGAATATACAAGACAGTCAATATTTTGGTTTAATCATTTAAAAAATAAAAGGCCTGCACAAACATCGAATTTTAGAAATGATTACTAGGATGAATCTTTCCAAATAATGTGTTTAAAAAGACCATTTAAAGACAAAATAAATGAATGCTATCAAAAGCACACACCCCTCTCCACTTTGTTTATAATAACACATAATAAGCCGGGCGTGGTGGCGCACGCTTGTAATCCCAGTACTTTGGGAGACGGAGACCGGAGGATCCGGGTTCGCAGCCAGCCTCAGCTCTCTCTCTCTCACTGTCTCTCTCTCTCTCTCTCTCTCTCTCTCTCTACCTAGTGAGGCCCTCCGCAACTTCGTGAGACCCGGTTTCAAAATAAAGTATAAAAAAATAGGGCCGGGGGTGTAGCGCGGAGGTAGAACGCCCCTGGGTTCAATCCCCGGAACCGAAAAAAAAAAAAAAACCACGTAATAACACAAACTATGCTGGGCGCCTATAATCTAGTACTTGGTAGGCTGAGACAGGAGGATCGCAGGTTCGAGTCAGCCTCCGCAATGTAGTGAGATCCAGTTTTAAAATAAGTAAATAAATAATAAAGGAATAAATAAATAAATATAGCTGGGTGTAGCTTGGAGGTAGAATGTCCCTGGGTTCAATCCCCAGTACCAAAAACAAAAACCAAAACACTTCCTTAGCAGGTTTTAGGTTTATGTAAGCAAAGAAATTTTTTGAACCCTCAACACAGAAACAAATTCATATTTTAAAAGGACTGGAAAGATAGGTTATGTATACAGAAAAAGAACCATCTATGTAGTACATTGAACCAGATAAGAATGCACAGGGCTCAGCACTGAATAATGAAAGAAAAGAGAAGTTTCTTCACTCAAAAGTTCTATAGTTTTTAAACCATATCCTTTCTACCAGTCTTGACAAGCAGTTAACCTACTGATTGAAAACTGCTAAGAGCATTATGAAGAGTACAAAAGTTAATTACTTCTGATGGTGAGACACATATATTTTGAAAAACAACAAAAAAAAGTTGATGTCAGTTTTTCCTCATGTCTTAAGAATAGTTATGTCCTGGAATTAATACAATTTGGGGGAATGATTTAATACCCTATCTAGAAATCTGTCAGATGTGTACTCAGAGTTCAGTGGCATCTGATAATGTTAACAGAGGGCCAATCAGGCAGAGACAAAATCCCTCTTGATTAATTAAAGAGGAAATTGGATCACAGGGAAAGAAAACTATTACAAACAAAGATTGAAATCAGAGTCTGAAATTTCTGGCATTTCTTCCTGGAATGCAGGGACTCTGCGGGCTGCTTGGTTCTTGTCACATCCCCTTCATCCCACTGGGAAGCCTGGGGACAGTGGGGTCCTCTGAGATGCCCAGAAGCTAGCCCAGGATCAGGCTAATTTCAGCTTCCAAGGGGTTGTTCTGCTTGCCTGCACACACCTGCTCCAGGGTCAGTCCTGATAGAGGGAGAAGAAATGCAGACAGCAGAATGTTAACAGTCCTTCACATATTACCAGCGATGCGGTCAGCTGCCTGGGGCTTGGGGCTGTCAGCAGATGGTCTTGGCAAAAGACAACGGCAGCTCCTAAAAGAATCTGATCATTCCTTGGAGATTTAGCCTCCCTGGCAACCGTGGTCCTTCATTCATACTTTCCAGAAGAGAGTGTAAAGTCCTTTTCCTCTTCCTGTCCACTTTGGGCATTCCTCCCCTAAAACAAGGTCTGTTTGCTGCTTCCCCTGTGCCTTTGGTTACTCTAAAATGTTATGTTCTCTTTCTTCATTTAGATCCACATTCTTAGGTGTAAAAGAAATAAAAATGTAATCGCAAAGACAAAGATGGAGTGGGAGAAGTGATCTAGCGGGGGTTTCCTATGAAGCCTTAAGATTTGAAACTGTTGGTGAAGATGCAGGCCTGATTGATGAAGTAATTATCACCTAAGTGTGAAAGTCTTTTGAAAAGGGTTAGTTATTATTTGATCATATGGACAGTACTTGAGAGGGGAGAGAGATATACACCTTTCTGCATGATAACACTTAGAAGTCAAGGAGAGCCGACCTTCGCAGCCAGCTATAAAAGCTTACATAAGATTTTAGAAAGGTATATTTGTCCAAAGCTCATATAAATCACTTCTTTTTTAAAAAAACAAACTTGCATTTACTCTAGGTTGACAACATGATGTTATGGGACACATAGAGGTAGTAAAATGCTTATAGTAGTGAAGCAAATTAACATATCTATATCATCTCACATACTATCTTTTTTCCTTTGACAAGAACAGTTAAAATCTACTTCACAAAAGTCCTTTGTACCATCTTTTTAAGTATAGTCCAGAGATTTAGCTAATTTAATCTTTAGACTTTTTCGTCCTGCATATCTGTTGCTTTGTAGCTTTTGACCTAAATCTTCCGTTTCCTCCCCTATGCCTGCCCCTGATAAGCACTGTTTTATTTTCTGTGTATATGTGACTTTTTTTAATTCCACATACAAGTCAAATCATGTACTATTTTTCTTTGTCTGGTTTATTTAACTTAGTACAATTGTCCTGTAGGTCCATCCATGTTGTGTCAAATGGCAGAATCTCATCCTTTTAGAGACTTAATATTGCAGTGTGTGTGTGTGTGTGTGTGTGTGTGTGTGTGTGTGTGTGTGTGTGTCTCAGTTTCTTTATCTATTCTTCCATTTATCCATGAATGGACACTGAGGTTGTCTCCTTATCTTGACTATTGTTAATAATGCGGCATGGAGCAGATATCTTTATGAGACAGTGCTATTACCTCCTTTTGGTATAAACCCTGAAGGGGGGTTGCTAGGTCATATGGTAATTCTATTCTTATTTTCCTTAGAAATGTCCATAATGTTTTCCACAGTGGCTACATCAATATACATTCCTACCCACAGTGTACAATGGTTTCCTTTTCTCCATACCCTCACCAACATTTATCTCTTGTCTTTTTGATAATAACCATCCCAAAAGGTATGAGAGACATAGTAATTGAACTTTCATTTCTTAGATGACTACTGATGTTGAGCATCTATTCATAACCCAATGGGCCATTTTTATGTCTTCTTTGAAGAAATGTCTGTTCAAGTTGTTTGCTCATTTTTTAAAATCAGGTTAGTTGTTTTACTGCTCATTGTAAATGATTTTTTAATAAGTTTTGGATATTAACCCCTCTGCAGATAATGTGGTTTCAAATACCTTTCCCAGACCAGAGGTTGCATTTTCAATTGGTTGGTTGTTTCCTTTGGTGTGCAGAAACTTTTTAGTTTAATATAGTCCTATGTATTTATTTTTGCTTTTGGAGCCTTAGCTTTTGGTATCATACCTAAAAAATAATTGCCAAGGTCAACGTGCAGGAGCTTTCCCCCTATATTCTCTTCTATGAGTTTATAATTATAGCTCTTACATTTAGTTCCTCTATGCATTTGAGTTCATTTTGTCTATAGTGTAAAATAAGGGTCCAATTTCATTATTTGCTGTCAGAAATCCAGTGTTTCCAGAACCATTTTATTGAAGAGACTATACTTTCCTTATTGTGTCCTATCTATGCTCAGGAGAAAATTAGTTGATGTATACATTGGAATTTATTTCTGGGATCATTATTCTCTTTTATTGGTCTATGTTTCTGTTTTTATGTTATTGTCATACTGTTTTGACTGCTACAGATTTGTAGTATAATGTTAAATCAGACAGTGTGGTACCTCCAACTTTGTATTGCATTGGCTATTGGAGTATGTTGCAGTTGCATATGAATTTTAGCATAGATTTTTCTATTTCTGTGAAGAATGCCATTAAATTTTAATATGATTGCATTGACTCTATTGTTTTGAATAGTATGGACATGTTAATACTTTTTCTGATCCAGGGACATGAGATATATTTCCACTTATTTGTGTCTTTGCTTCAGTTTTTTTCATTAATGTTTTCACTTTCTTTTTTCCTCAGTACTTTATTTTTATACTATCATAAATGGGATTATTTTCTTGATTTAATTTTTATCTAGGTCTTCATTAGTGTGCTACTGATTGTTGTATGCTGATTTTCTTTATTGTGTTCATTTGTTAGACCTTAGAGTGTGTGTGTGTGGGGGGGAGAGTATAATATTTAGGATTTCTACATATCAGATCATGACATCTACAAATAGAGATAATTTTCCTTCTTCCATTCTGGTTTGGATGTCTGGTTTGGATGTCTTTTGTTTTCTCTTTCTTTTTTTTTTTTTTTTTGCGGTACCGGGGATTGAACGCAGGGGCGTTCTACCACCGCGCTATGCCCCCGGC
This sequence comes from Glis glis, assembly GCA_004027185.1. Classification (NCBI taxonomy): domain Eukaryota; kingdom Metazoa; phylum Chordata; class Mammalia; order Rodentia; family Gliridae; genus Glis; species Glis glis. Next base: position 13,564 of record PVJS01051884.1, read on the forward strand.
CCTATTTTTTATACTTTATTTTGAAACCGGGTCTCACGAAGTTGCAGAGGGCCTCACTAAGGAGAGAGAGAGAGAGAGAGAGAGAGAGACAGGGAGAGAGAGAGAGTGAGAGAGCTGAGGCTGGCCGCGAACCCGGATCCTCCGGTCTCCGCCCGCCTCCCAAAGTACTGAGATTACAAGCATATGCCACCACGCCTGGCTCTCTTTCTTTCTTTCTTTCTTTCTTTCTTTCTTTCTTTCTTTCTTTCTTTCT
>PVJS01051885.1:0-13815 GCA_004027185.1 Glis glis
AACTTGCACTAATGTAATTTGTTCTCTTACACTAAAGATCAACTCTAAGTTTCTAGGGCTTGGCATTCTAACCCCCCTGACAAAAAAGGAAAAGACAAGACAAATTTACAACAAAATATAGTTTTTTTTTTAACTGTCAGAACTAAGGCCTTTCTTTTTTCCCCTGAGCTCATGGATTTTTACCTGGGTCTGTGCACATATTTTTGTTCTGATTTATTTATTTTTGTTTTATCTCTGAATTTTTTTATTTTTTCCCTTCCTATCTTTACTCAGCAGCTATTCAAGGATTAATTCTCTGTTCGGTATCCGTAAAAAAGAGGAGATAAACAGTGGTTGTGGGGTGTTTGCCTGTCATGGGGGGACAAACTGGCCACCTGAATAAATTTGATTCAGTGTCACCCATGATAGGCTAACTGAGCACTGCCAACTGTGCAGGAAATAAAATCTGCATAGTTTTTTTTTTATGTCTGTGTCTAGGACCTGGCTTCAGTCTGAGCAATATGTGTGTGTGTATGTGTGTGTGTGTGTGTGTGTGTGTGTGAGAGAGAGACTCTTTTGTCCACTACCTGTTGACATTGTAGGTCATGTCATAAATGTAGTGCGTCTAACTATATGGTGCCATAAAGAGGCTTATTGAATGAGCACTCATAAATTTAAAGAAAACATAAGATCAAATGCCTCTAAGTACCCGTGACTTAAATAAATCTTAACTAAATAAATATAAGATATGTTCATAAGATTAAAGCAAAAATGTCCTTAAAATTAACAACACATGCTTTTTCTAGACAAATATTTAAGCAAAATTTTGTTTGTTTCAGAAATAGGTTCCAAATACAACATTTATTGCATTTAAAGTTTTTTTCTTTGACAGAAAAAGGGTTTTTTAGGACACTAATGATGTTTATTTGATGTTTTAGTTTTTTAAGAATGATCTACAATCAAATTAGGTATATGCAAATATTAATTGATGCTTTAAAATGTTCTTGGCTTCTTAGGATCTACAATAACAGTTCAGTCAAGTAAGTGGGCTTCTAACTTGCTGGTATATGGGAAAACAATGTTGTTAAATGGCTTCGTTTTTTGGTTCATTCACTAAAAGGCAACAAAACTTACTGGAAAGCAGGGTTCAGGTCAATATGTAATACTGCAGCAATCAAGGCTCAGGTCAGTGTGTGATGCTGTAGCCATGGCTTTGATGGGGTCAGGTCAATATGCAATTTCACATATATTGCTTTGATAAAAAGAACTGTTTATTTTCTATTACCTGAATACTCTAAGAATTTACAGACAGTAATTAGACCAATGAAACACTCCTCAACAATCTTTAGGAAAATGTCAAACCTTCCAAAAGGAGAAGACAAATTCTGTTGGTTCAGATGCCTCGGGATGGTCACCAGAGGAAAAGGTAAACAATGACACTATCTTACAGCTGGCTCTGTTCTGCAGGAAAAAAGTAAGGAATTTAAAGTTTGTATTAAGGAAAAATTCAAAGCTATGCCAGCAAAGTAAATCAGATGTGGCCATCTTGGCCACTCTAACAGATAAATAATTGTCATATTACCAGAGCCCAGAATGACAAATGAAAACAATAAATAAAAGGAGATATGTGTAGACATAAGGGAATATTATAATAAAAAGAGTTAAAAGAGAAATGATTTAAGTAATTTGTAAAAGATAAGATGTACAAAAAGTTTAAATGTGTAATAAGGTTGGTTACAATGAAGAAATTATTTAAAGGGTCTTCTAAAAGTTGCATTATATGCATTAATTCCACATGTTTAAAATAATTTGGTTTTCTTAAAATATTGATCTGCTTTTTGGTAAAATTTTACAAAAAGCCTAGAAAGCAAAAGTTTACATTTTATTAAGATAATTTCCTAAGTTTCCTGTTATATATTTACAACAATATTTTAGATATTTGTGTTCCCCAATGTACAAGGCTTTTAAAAACATAAAATTACTAAGCTAATGGCATCTAAAACAAAGCAAAATGGTAATAGCCTTTCCAGGTTTATATTTATATGTTCCTAATTGCATTATAACCATATTATTTATGCAAGGGGAGTTAGTAAAACCTCTGCTTCCCCAGTCTTGGGTCCCCCTCCTTTGCCACTTGATAGAGCATAGTCTCTCTAAATAGTCAATGGCCCCCTGTGCAGGATTTAGAACAGAAGGACATCCATGGGTGGCTATTTCTGATCTTTTGTTGGCTTTAGGCTTTTATCCCCATCTAACCCATGCCACCTTTACCCTCAGGTATACCAAAAATGAGAGAAAAGGCCCTTCACCCTTGAGGTCTTAGCTTTATGGCCACTATCCATCTATGGATAATGAGAACACTCTAGGAGTTACAATGTTTTATTAATTGGAAGTACCAACATTTTCTTGGATATACAAAAAAATATGTAGGACCCCATCCTTACAAGGAGAGAGGGAACCATGGGCTGGGAAGGGTGAACATAGGCAGGGGCCGGGTGGTGACTCCTCACTCTTGATACAGACCTCTCCCAATGGGCCATGAGGCACCACCCTCATGAAGCTCATACCAGATGCTTAACTGGTTTGCCCCCAGACTAAGCTTTATTCAGACATATGGTGTGTGCAAAGAGGGTGGGGTGACTCCCCTTCTCCACCCACACACTCATCCTCTCTCTTTTAGATGGGATCCCAACAATCGAAAGTGGAAGTGAGATAGATAGTCCTCAGAACCAGATACCCTGTAACTGACGCAGATTTCAGAAACTGGTAACTGCTGTGACTGCCTAAGTTAGCTTCTGTGTCTGTTTGCTACAGCTGATGTAATTCTATGGTTGCTACAGCTGATGTAATTCTGTGGTTGTTACATAAACCCTATCCTTTTACCAGTTGGGGCTGCTCTCTTGAGGAGACAGCCATGGCTGTGAATAAATGACTCTTTGATTTGGACAAGAGCTTTGAGTGGTCTCTCTCAGTGGCTTCCCTACAACATTTTGGGGGCTCATCTGAGATCCTGAGGAGACCCTCTGCTCTGCCTTGGAAGGCGGAGGACGGTGAACCTGACAGATTGGCTCTCTAAGGGGTGGCCATCAAAAGACATTCCTCGACCCCAAAGTGGTAAGCTGGACAGGTCCTCTCCATTCTCCATCTCACCAAAACTCTGCTGAAAAGTCCTGAGAATCGCCTGGATCCAGAATCTCTGGAGGTACCTGAAATCCTGGTACTCTAGGGAACTGGAAAGGCCTTGGTGGAAGTCAGATGCGACACATACTCCCCAGGCCAGGGTTTAAGGGAGACATCCCCAGCTCCTCTGGAATCTCCCTGTTAAAAGCTGGTGAACTGTCTTTTGTCTAGTCTTAGTCTAACCCCTGTATGTGTATGTGTGTATGTGTGTGTGTGTTTGCCCATTAGATCTAACTTCTCCTCCATGATGGGACAATCTACCTCTAGTTCCACTCCTCTCCAGTGTGTCCTTAACAATTTTAAGTCTTTCCAACAGAAAGTGGCCGATTATGGTGAAACCGTGGACCTTCACATTTTGCAGAGGCTGTGTGAGCTTGACTGGCCTGCATTTAAAGTCAGATGGCCAGTAGACAGGACCTTCAACATCCAGATTATTCTTAGGGTACATGAAGTAATCTTTGAAAAACCCGGCCACATGGACCAAATAATATACATTCTTGTCTGGGAGGAATTAGTGCAGGAAAGACCTCGGTGGCTAAAGCAATGCATTCTGGCCCTCTTTAAATCCCCTTCCCCTGACCTTTCTCCCCTTCTACTGAGGTCCTAGTCACTCAAAAGGCCCTCACTAAACCGACAAAGATTTTTCAAGAAATTGAAGACGATCTCCCTTTATTGCCACCTTCTCCTCCCCCTTACCATTACATTTTACCCCCTACAGCTACAGAAAACTCTGACACAGAGGCTAGTTTGAGCCCATCACATACCCACCAGGGACTAATCTATGGGAGACAGGAGGCCTCCGATACTTCAGTCCCTCTTCTCCCTCTCTGGCAGGCACCCCCAGCAGCTGGCACTCGGAAAGCACTGTTCATAGTCTATGTCCCTTTTTCCACCTCTGACCTCTATAACTGGAAGACTTAAGACCTTTCTTTCTCTGAAAAGCCCCAGGGTCTCATCTCTCTCCTCGAGGCTGTGTTTTATACCCACCAGCCCATGTGGGATGACTGCCAACAGCTCCTCCAGACTCTTTACTGCTGAAGAGAGAGACTGAATAAAAAGGGCAGCAGCTAAGACTGTGGAGGGCCTGGATGGACAGCTTTCTGAGGACCCAGACAATATAGAACATATCTTCCCTTCCGCACACCCCCGATAGGACCCCAATGCTACTGCAGGTAAGGAAGCTCTCCTAACCTGTTGCCGAACTCTCTTGGCAGTCCTCAGTGCGGTAGCCAGAAAGCCTACCAACCTTTCCAAGGTAAGTGCAGTAATGCAGGAGCCAAACAAGACCTCTTCAGCTTTCCTAGAGCGCCTCATAGAGGCTTACCAGGGGTACACTCCAATTAACCCAGAGGATCCCGCAAATAGGTGCACCCTAAATATCACTTTTGTATCACTTTTTTATCACTTTTGTATCACTTTTGTATCACTGTATCCCAGATATTAGGAGAAAGTTACAGAGACAGGAAAAGTTTGAGGGGAAACTCATCTCCAAGGTAGTGGAGAATGCCCAAAAGGTCTACAATAATAGGGAAAGTCCAGATGAGAGACAGACTAGAAATATCTCCAAAATATTGGTGACAGCAATGGGAGGGCCTCGAGCCAGAGAGCATCCTAAGTGGTCCTCCAGCCCTAAGACCCGACAACGTCTTGACAAACATCAGTGTGCCTACTGTAAGGAAAAAGGACACTGGAAGAATGAATGCCCAACAGAAAAACTAGTCAATCAGTCCTCCACTTGGGAGAGCAATGACGGGGCCATGGCTCTATTCCTTTAAGCCCCCAAGAGCCCATGGTAACCTTAAATGTCAGGGGCAAAGACAAAAACTTTCTGGTAGACACTGGAGATACTTTCTCAGTTCTCAAAAGCCCGGTAGGCCCAACTACAGCCAAGAAAACTTATATACAGGGAGCCACTGGTAAAACAGAAGCCTACCCCTGGACAGAGGGTCGAATAACAAATCTGGGTAAAGGAACATTTCTCATTCTTTTCTGGTGGTTCCGGATTGCCCCTACCCCTTGCTGGGGAGAGATTTACTCTCAAAACTAAAAGCAACCATCTCATTCCAAGAAAAGGGTCAGGCATTTTTAACCTATGACCATAGTACTGACCACCAAATAGCTCTCCTGATCACTTGCCCCTTTTCTGAAGAATACATGTTGCTACTAAATCCTCAAAGGGCAATTGATTCTCCATACTTACAAACCTCCTAGAAGCAGTATCCTCAAGTATGAGCTGAATCAAACCAACCTGGTTTGGTGGCCCACTGGCCTACAATCATCATACAGTTGAGCAGCCAAGCCACTCCCATACGGGTGAAACAGTACCTGATGAGTTTGGAGGCAAAAAGGGGAATTGCAGTCCATATTCAAAGACTCCCGGAAGCTGTAATCCTTGTACCCTGCCAGTCCCCATGAAACACTCCTTCTCTCCTACCAGTCCAAAAGCCAGGAACTTTTGACTACAGACCTGTTCAGGACCTGAGAGAGATCAACAAATGGGCTGAGACAATTCATCCAACTGTGCCAAACCCGTACACCCTCCTCAGGCTTCTGCCTCCTGAACATCATGTATGTAGTCATTGGCCTCAAGGATGCCTACTTCAGCCTTCCTCTAGCAGAGTGCTCCGTAGTGATGGCCCTCTAATGCCTGCATCACTCAGTACCAAGCTCAACTCTTTGACCAACCCTGACTACAATTCCTAAAAACAACAGCTCTAAACCCAGCAACCCTCCTACCTGATGATGACCCAGAACAACCTCTGCATGACTGTCTGGAAATTACTACCTTTCTACAAGGAATCTGACTGGATCTCACTGATGTTCCATGGAAAGATCCTGACAAGACCTTTTCACTGATGGCAGCAGCTTTGTGTTCAATGGAACCAGGTATGTCGGGGCAGTCATGGTGGAGGCTAATGGGACCCCAAGAACAAGGATCTTCTGCCCAAAAAGCAGAACTGGTAGCTTTGACACTGCTCATGTTCATGGTCTTATCTACCAAGAAAGGGAACTCTAATCACAGGGTGAGGGGGAGAACTATAAAAAATGTTCCTCAGATACTAGATTTGTTAGAAACCTAAAAGGTTGCCATAATCCACTGCAAAGCTCACCAAAAACGAAACTCAGTTACAGCAGTGGGAAATCATGCAGCTGATAAAGCAGCTCGGGAGATTGCCCTAAAACCAGTGGGGATAATGGTTACTGTGCTGGCTTCTCTCCTTTCACCAAATCCCAACTATGGGATGGAATATTTTAGGGATGGTGAAATATTGGGAGCTACCGTACATGAGGGAACAGCCTGGTATGTCCTCCCAGATCAACGAGTGTTGGTACCAAGAAGCCTGGGAAGGACTCTAATCAAGACGCTCCATGACAGCTCCCATTTGGGTAAGACCAAATTAACCGAACTTCTAAGGGCTCAGTACCATATAGCTGACCTTGATTTCTCAGTCCAAAGTATCACTACTCGATGTCTGGCATGCCAACAAGTAAATGCTGGAAGAGTCCAAAATCATCAGTCTGGTGTGCAGACAAGAGGCACCAACTCTGGAGAGATGGGAAATAGACTTTGCTGAGGTAAAACAGGGACTATATGGATATAAGTACCTACTAGTCTTTGTAGAGACCTTTTCAGGCTGGGTAGAAGCTTTCCCTTCAAAAAGAAACAGCACAAGAAGTAGTGAAAAGATTGCTGAATGATCTGGTTCCCCAATTTGGCCTTCCCTTAGGAATGGGGTCCAACAATGGTCCAGCTTTCATAGTTAAAATAACCCAAAAAGTGTCATCCCTCCTCAAAATTAATTGGAAGTTGCATTGCACATGCAGGCCCCAAAGCCCAGGTCAGGTGGAGGTAATGAATAGGACATTAAGGGAAACTTTGGCTAAACTCAGCCTAGAGACTAGCGAGGGGTGGGTTAACCTCCTTCCCTATGCCCTCCTGAGGCTACGATGCACCCCTTATGTTAAAGGAATTACCCCATTTGAAATCATGTACAGGATACCCCCTCTATTGGTTCATAATCTTGTACAATCTCTTAGAATCCTGGCTACAACCCTAGGAGATATCCATCGGACAGTCTGGAGTTCCCACTGTGGCGCTGCTAGGGATTACACTCCTAGACATTCCTATTGATGAGGTAGAATAGAAGAACTAAAATTTTAAGTAGAAAGGAGACAAGTTGGGAAGGGAAGGAGAATATAGTTAAAAATCTAAAGTCCTAAGCTTGCCTTGCAGGCTTGCCTGGGACATGACCAAAAAGGCAAGACCCATATCTTTAAGAACACAATGGGCTAGCTTCACATCCGAAATTCCTGAGGAGATTAGTTTTGGAAGAGAAAGAACTTCACCTTCCACCAGAACTCCAAAAGATCACATCTGTTGTTAAAAATCCTTACACTCAGCTGGCCACCCACTGGCCATCAGACTCTTCATCTCCACTCATCTCTGCTCCTGGAAGACCTGTCTCAAGAGAATCCACATCTTCTGCCCATGGAAAAACTTCAAAGAAAGGAGGTGTGTGGGTAAAGAAACATCAGCCACAGGTGTTGGGACCTTGGTGGACCAGCCCTTACACCATCATCCTGACTATACTGATAGCAGTAAAGGTAGCTGGGATAAAGCCCTGGTTGCATTACTCCCAGCTCAAGCCAGATGCTAATCCATCTGCTGCTGAGATATGGAAGATCCAGAAATCCAAAGAACCTCTCTCACATTAACTCTGTTCCCATTAATTGGGAACTGCATGATTACACCTTAGGGGAGGTGTGGGTCTGTCTTGCCAGTGATGCTCAACCTAAGCAAGCTGGTGTAGGGAACTAATGAACCAAGGATTTGATTATGCCATTAAAATCAGCGAGGAATGAGATAATCAGATAGTCCTCAGAACCAGATGCCCTGTAACCAACCCAGATTTCAGAAACTAATAACTGCTGTGACTACCTCAGTTAGCTTCTGTGTCTATTTGCTAAGAGCTGATGTAATTCTGTGGTTGCTACAGCTGATGTAATTCTGTGGTTGTTATATAAACCCTATCCTTTTACCAGTTGGGGCTGCTCTCTTGAGGAGACAGTCCACAGCCATGAATAAATGACTCTGATTTGGACAAGAGCTCTGAGTGGTCTCTCTCGGCAGTTTCCCTACAAGAGAAGCTCAAACTCCCTTGGCGTGCATTCTCTGACATTGGGACAAATTCGATCCCCAGGCCTTAAAGAAAAAAACTAATTTTTTTCTGTACTTAGGCATGCCCACAATATTCACTAGGGGATGGAGAGACCTGGCCACCACAGGGAATCTTAAATTATAACACTATCTTGCAATTAGATCTATTCTGTAGAAGGGAGGGCAAATGGAGTGATGAAACGTATTCAACTGTTTTTTTTTTTTACTTCCAAAACCATCCAGACTTATTCAATAATTGCTAAGTTAAAACCATCCTGGCAGCCATGATAATGGTAGAGTTCAAAAATCAGATGACCCCAGAAAAACAGGATGACAACCCTATAGGAGTCAATACCAATAGAGCCCCCCCACATCCAGAGGACCATACCTAAATAGGGCCCCTCCATATCATAGTGCTGCCCCCATAACCAAAAGACCCAAGAGACCCTTAAAATTAAGAAAAAATCCATCAGGGCTAATACAAAGGAGACAAGAAAGGATGTTTCAGCATGGAAGTAGCTAGACTGATTTCAACATCCAAATTCCCTAAGTGCCTGATGGGTGTAAGCAAGTTAATACAAGAGGGGGGACTGATCCGGGAATGAGAAATATTTCATTCTATTTCCTGTTCTAAACATCTGAAGAACAAACATCTGAAGGGTTAAAACAGTCTGCTTCACTGTCCTGCCCTACAAGCAGGCAGAAGAATTGCCTGTCAGCACAAGTGAGATAGAAGTTAAAACATAAAAGTTACAGACCTACAGAGAAATTAAAAAATTAACAAAGAACACTATGCATCATAGTCATGGGTGATATTAGAACAAAGAACACAAAGAGGAGGCTAACAAATAAAACTAGCCTATTAATGAATTTGGTAACAAAAATAAAAATGTTAAAGCATAGAAGGTCGCAGGCATGGGAACTGGACCTGAGAAGAAACATTATTCTTTCACATGGGTGCCAACATAGCGGGCTAAGAGAACACCTATATTTTATGCTGACATAAGCAAAGATAACAACTGGGCTGGGAAGAAGGGGCAGGGGTAACTTATAAAAACCCCACACTTCTTTTAGAAGGAGCTTTTTCTTCTCTCTCTTTCTCTCTCTCTCTCTCTCTCTCAATCTCAATCTCTCTTTCTCTGTTACTTTTGCTTTTGCAATAAATCCTCCCTTGCATTAAATTCCAGGTGAGTCTCCTGTTGATTAATTCTTTAACTGCCAAGGAGAAGAACTCATGACCGACCGGGTGGGCAATGTGACCACCCAAAACCATTACACAGCAACTTATATTAGAAACCTTTTAAAGTGGCATTACTGCTGGCAGAAGATCTCAAAAGAGAGATTCCTTTGGAGCTTCAGGGACTGGTTCATGGTGGCCAAGTGAATTTGGATATGGAAGATCATCAGGATCAAGAATACATAAAGCCTTGATTGAGGTTCAAGGCTTTTAGTGGAGAAGGGCAAAATCTTAGAAGCCTAACACCTGAAATAGTCAGTATGCCCTCCTTCCCAGAAGAAGAGACGTCCATACTGAATGGTGTTGTTCTTATTGATGATTCAGTTCCAACTACAAAAATCCAGATCAGGTTAGCAGATGGAAATCATTTGATACAAAGATTCAGTAGTACACACAGGATCCTGGATGTCTGGGATTTTATTATATGGTCCTGTCCTGAATTTGCAGCTCTTGACTTCATTCTTGTGACTTCATTGCAAAATAAAGAGCTAACAGATGAAAGCCTAACACTACAAGAAGCAGATATTCTGAACACTGTGATACTCCAGCAACTAGAATAATATTGCTGCTATCTATGCAGTTGCATATAGGAATAGATAATTTGCCATATTAATAAGAACAATACTTCCAGCATAAAAGCAGCCACATTATTTTAATTATTTCTACAGATTAATTTTGGTTTTATTGTTATACCTTCTAGCCTTTGTATAGATGAATTTGGATTAGGGGTAAGATCAGGAGATAAATTTGTTTCAGTTTTTAGTTGCAGGGCTAGCTTATGTTGATAATTTTTAAAATTCCTATGCAGACCAACTTGTTACATGCCCAGTGTTGATGTAGCAACATTTGTTTGCAGAGAAAATGAACTAAACCCCTTTTTGATAAATGTATTTGATAAAATTTGCCCTAAAGTTTCTTGATGCAGTGATGAGTAACAGCCATTAAGAATTATTTTGATAAATAAGTTGAAAATAATTTTTCTATAATGTGTATTGAAAAGTATCTGTATTCTGAATTTGGGATTGTTTGATCATATAATAATTATTTCTCTTACTAAGGTTTTACATATCCCCTTACTTACTGATTTAGCCATATAAATAATATTACAAAATATAATTTGGCCTTGTATTATTTTTGTGGTACTTGGGATTGAATCCAGGGGCATTCTACCTGCAAGCTGCACCCTTAGCCCTATTTTTATTCTTTATTTTGAAACAGGGACTCACTAAGTTGCAGAGAGCCTCACTAAGTATCTGAGGCTGGCCACAAACCTGCAATCCTCCTGTCTCAGCCTCCCAAGTACTGGGATTACAAGTGTGTGCCACCACGCCTGGCTTGGCCTTGAATTTTATAGAACGATGACAACCATAAACTAGAATAAAAATATATATAAAGTCATCAGTACTTGAGAAGATAAGGTAAATAGCACTTTCAAATCAAGTAATTACAGTATCTCCCAGAGCCAAACTTGATCAATTAATTTACTCATTCAACAGATATTCTAGAGTATCCATTATATATACTAAAGTGCTCAACCCAGAATGTATTTTCACTCTAGAATGAAACTATTATATTAATACAACTGTATAAATTCAGTCATACAGACTGATTCTTAAGGGTAACCAGCATACATGTTTGCATTTCTGCCGTAGCCACATATTTCCCGAATGAGGAAGGCTAGGTCAGGTGTTGGAAAAGTTCTTCTTTCTTCCAGATGCCACTTCATCTTTGGTCACTACTTCTGGATTAGTTTTGTATAACTGCCATAACAAATTACAAAATTTTTAACCTAGTATAACACAAATATATTACCTTACAATTCCATAGGTTAAAAGTTTAGCATGGATTTCATTGAGCTAAAATCAAGTGTGGCCGGGCTACATTCCTTTGAGGACACTCTAGGTAAAAATTGTTTCCTGTCTACCTTCTAGAGGTCACCTGCATTCTTAGGCTTGCAGCCCCTTCTTCCATCTTAAAAGCCAGCACCATTACATCTCTGACCTTCTGTCATCATATCTCCCTGAAAACAGCCAGGAACAGTTATCTGCTTTTAAAGACTGTGACTATATTGGATGAACCAAATAATCCAGGATTATCTCCCCATTTTATGAACCATTGTAACCTTTATCACATCTACAAAGTTGCTTTTGCCATTTAAGATTACATGTTCACAGGTTTGGGATTAGTACATGAACATCTGGGAGGGGGAGGCATTATAATGCCTAGCTACCACAGTCCACCCCTCTCCCAAAGATTCACATCCAGTCCAAATAAATTCCCCCCATCCAAAGGTGCTCAATAGTTTCAGCTTATCACAACATCTGTGACTCAGCCCAGTCCTCTGGGTTTGTGACTGTCTCAGCTATCATTTCTTTTCACGAAAGGGATACCTGTTTGTAGCTAAGTAGTTTTATCTCCTGTTTCTTTCTTCTTTCATGTCATACTCTCTATACCTTTCAGTTTAAGATGTATAATATTATCAAAGGATATATGGGTCTCCTGTGTATGTCATGGGGATTCATTCCATTAGACAGCAGGCTCCTCTGACTATCATACCCAAATAATCCCATCTCCATTTTTGGCTTTTTCTGAGATGACTGAGATCTGTGAGTCACACTATTAATCTCTTTAGAGAGTAGTTTGTGTAACTAAATACTCAGACCTTTTGATTTTTCTGAGGTGTTAGCAAAAGGTTGTACAGCTGCTGCAGGCTCATGTCTTTCTGTAGAGTGGGCTTTCCTGACAATGAATCTCTTAGGGTCTTGCCATTTGGGTACTATAAAAATTTCCTAAATATCATCAAATCCTGACTTCTTTATATTTATCAGTTATTCCCTCAGTCTGTCTATCTCCTTTCACAATTTACTATAATCAGCAAGAAGAAAGCAGGGCAAACCTTCTGTAGATGGCTTGGAAATCTCAGATAAATTTATAAGTTATTTCTACTTTACTCACAATCTCTTTGCAACTACTTAGCTATTCTTGATGGTGATTTAAGTACTCTCTACCAGGCTCCTCCCTTCTCCCCCTCCCTATTTAGGTTCCCTATTTCCACTAACAGCCTAAGTCTTTCTGTCATGCCCCTCAGATTTCTTCTATCCTCTATCTACTGCTTAATTCCAAAGCTATTTCTACTTTTTTAGTATTCATGACAGCAGCAAACCATTTCCAAGTATCTGGAAATGTCTTTGATGCCTCCCTGCTGCCAGTTGACTTCGACGTGCTAAGTGGGAGGTCTGGAAGTCCCCTTTCCCTGGTGTCACAGGTTATTTCAAGGAGGTGAGTTAGGTATGGGTTTTGATTCTGGGAGTGGTGCTAGAGCTACCACAGGACCAAAATAGTAATTTTCCCTGCAGAGGATTTTTCTGTGTTTCATCGAGGAAGAGGATTCTTCCTGAGTCTTCCCTCTCACAATAGGAAACCCTTCTACTTTCCACTTATTGAAAACAACTTGGATAAAAACACTCCCAATTCAAAGAGACGACCAGGGAAAAACTGCCTTTAAAATGGCAAAGAATCATCTTCCTAAGAAAATGACTTCTTGAAAGAAATGAACTTTTTTCTTTTTCCTTTGTCATGGAGTCTTGTTATGTTACCCAGGCTAGCCTTACACTCCTGGACTCCAGAGATCCTCCTGCCTCAGCCTCCTGAATAGCTGGGATTATAGGTCATGCCACCATACCTGGCAAAAATCAACATTTTAAATAAAAGGACATTGTCCTGTTTTGGATTAACAAAATGGGGAAAATTAACCAAACCTTGTAGAACTATTTCAGATTTTCTTCTCGTAGTTTCTTCTTTTTATCAGTTAAGTGGAGTGCCTATAAATGTACAAACAAAAATAACTGCCACTTTTGTGTATAATAGTCTTCCAAAATAGAGAGATTTGCCTTAAGAGAGAGAATTAAATGTTCAAAAGGAATGAACATTACTTTCACATGTGCAACGTAGTGTTTGCTTCACTGAGAGTTATTTTCCTGAATTATTTTTTACTACTGCAGTCGCTGTAATGTTTAAAATTTGTAATCATCTCAGAAAAAGTTGTCACAGTGAACAGTTGGAAAAACGTGTGAAGACAGTCATTTTGCATGTATATGTAATCAGATAGTTTGAAATGTCTGCATGCCAATAAAGAATGTTTTCACTAAAATTCATTGAAAGAAAGAAATCACATGAAGGAAGGGTACTGATGCATTGCACACAGTTGGATACCGATAGAGGCAATACTCAGTCACTCATATCTGTGTCTTCTTCATGATCA
>PVJS01051886.1:0-13815 GCA_004027185.1 Glis glis
AAAATAAAGTCTAAAAAATAGGGCCGGGGGTGTAGCGCGGAGGTAGAACGCCCCTGCGTTCAATCCCCGGTACCGCAAAAAAAAAAAAAAAAGGGTTGGTTGGGTTGTATCTCAGAGGTAGAATGCCCCTGGATTAAATCTTTATTTATTTATTTATTTATTTATTTATTTATTTATTTTTGTGGTACTAGGGATCGAACCCAGGGACATTCTACCTCCAGGCTACACCCCCAGCCCTATTTTTTATTCTTTATTTTGAAATAGGGTCTCACTAAGTTGCAGAGAGCCTCACTAAGTAGCTGAGGCTGGTGGTGAACCCGGATCCTCTGGTCTCAGCCTCCCAAGTACTGTGATTACAGGCGTGCACTACCACGTCCAACCTCCATTATTTTTATGTACATTTATATTATACACCCCCTCCCACACACGTGTGTATGTATGTGTCTCAATTCACTTTCATGCTCAAAACTTCCCATAGCTACACATCCTCTATGGAATGCAGACCCCTACACTTCATAGCAACATAGTAAGGATAATTGTCCAAACTTCCCTCCCCTACAAGCTGACCCAAACCCTTCCACTCCCAGCAAGGTAATCAAGTGCACCTCCCTTTCTACTGAAGTTCTCCCTATCTCAGGACCCCAGGCCAAGTCTCCCCATCTTCTCAGGCCCTGCTCACAGAGCGCACACTCATCTCTACCAGAAAGAAGCATTAATTCTGCATCACATCTTTGGCATCCATTAGCAAATGCAATATTTTTGTGATTCTCTTTCCTTTCCTTCTTGAATCTTTGAGCTCCTGGAGGGGCCACTGCAAAGGGCCTTACCATTCCTCATTGTATACGCACGGGTTACGTGGTTAGCACGCACTGGTTATGTGGTTAGTACTTAGATGAGATGACCAGGTACAGGGATTACTTCTTCCACCTACAAGTCGCTGTGTGCATCCTCTTCTCTCCATTTCGGCAGAGAGCACTGTAGATAGGAGGAAGGAGGGAGTGGCAAACTGCTAACAGTCCAGAAACCTCCTTTTACCCACCTTTAATTCAGTCTTCTCCGTTGCCTTAGTATTTCTTGAGCACCCAACCTGTGCAAGAGGCATCCGATTTGAATTTAAAAGAAAAAAAAAAAACCACTGCAGTCCCTAAGCCAATAAATAACTCACCTGAAGGTCACGGACACCCCTCCCTCTTTCTCACCGCGGGTATCTGGGAGGGGAGAGAAGGGACGGAGAGGCCCAGCAATAATCGAAGTGGACATCCCAAGGCTAAGGCTATTGGCCACGGTCTCCAGGCGTCGTCCCCAGAGCCTGACCCTGCGCCAGGACGGGGGCGGCGGTGCCCGTGGAAGTGTCCTGAGCGCTCGGCGGCCCCCTCCCCCGCGCCTGGGAGGGACGCGGGGACGAGGCTGGGCGTGGGCCCGCCGCAGCTCGCGGAGGAGCCTCGGTGGCTCCTGCAAGGGGCGGGAGCGGCGGCGAGAGCCCTGGCTGCGGCTTCCTCCCCACGCGCCCTGCGCACCGCCGCCGAGGACGCGCGCCCGGACCCCCGCGACCCCAGGTAACTTTTCTGCCTCCCGCAGCGGGGGATCGCAGGGGGTCTCCGGCTGCCGAGGGGCGGAGGACGAGGCCGGGGACGCTGCGCGCGGCCCGGGTCCCCATCGTCCCCGCCCGCGGTCCCCGGACCCCGCCGGCCGGCCGGGCGGGCGAGCGCTGCGCCCCCGCCGGGGACCTCCCGCTGCACGGCGCCGAGCCGGGCCCCGGCCTGGGGCCTCCGCCGATCCCTGGCCCGGAGGGGCGACTCGGCCCCCGCGTCCCTCCCCGGCCCATTTGCGCAGCTCCCTGGTTCGGGGCGCCATGTTTTAAGTTGCTCCTGGGCCGGGCCGGGCCGGGCCGGGCCGGGGGCGGGGGGCACTGCGGCGCCGCCCAGGGCGGGGGGCCGGCGGGGAGGCGCGGCGAGGCCGGGGAGGTGCGCGGCACAAAGCATCCCGCGGCGCCGCCGGCGGGGAACTTGGTCCTTCCGCGCACCGGGGCAGCGTCCCCGGCGGGAAGCGCGGAGGAGGAGGGAGGCGCCGGGACCAGGTAGCTCCGGCCTGGGCACCTGCGGGCCCTCCCCGGCCTCGGGTCCTCACCTGGCGCGCGTCCCTGCGATGCGATGCGATGCGATGCGATGCGCCGCGCCGGGAGGTGGCTGCGAAGCGGCTCTGCGGCGGTGGGGGCGGGGAGGCCGGGGAGGGGGCCGGGAGTCGGGGTCGCAGCCACTTCCATGCGGGCCGGGGTTGCGGGGCTCCTGCCGCAGGGGCCGGCTTGCTGGGGTCTCCCCTCTAATGTCGCCCTACTTTCCCCGCGTCCCCTCTCCGTCCTCCCCACCCCCACCCCACCCCCTCCCCGGCCAAGTTCAGGGTTCTGCAATGCGGTGGGTGTGGCTGGCCGCCCGTGAACTGTGGTCTGCGGCGGTGGGAGCACTTTCCCTTCCTTTTTATCAGATTGACGGATCTGAAGTTTTCGAGGGGCTTTCGTGCTGCTGCAAGCCGGGGTTAAAGTTGGGAAGAGATTGCTGCAGAACAAATAGAATGATAAAGAAGGCATGTGGTATTAATTACGCGTGGAGGCTGGGCTGGGGATCCGGAGAGGCCCGCAGCCCTGCTAATGCCCTGCTTCCATGACGTGTTTAAGTTAGGGTTGCAGCTTTTTTACAGGAGTCTTGCAGGACTGCTTTTGCAGATTTCCTGCCTGTCCTTTCTTGGGGCCCATGTTAGGGTCTGTGAGCTGGCCAGGTGTGCTGGGGCTTTCTCTGGGTAGCCTTAATTTCTCAACTAGAGGAGCTGTCCCACCAAGTGCTAAAAACATGCCTTTTGAATGTTACACTGATTCGTAGGGGCTCAAGGAAGTAAAATGAGAAAAGCTCCACGTATATGTGGAAGCCATGTCTGTTAATGACGACAAAGGAGCACATCAAATTTGTGCGAATGCAGGGGACTTCGGTGTGATTTCTATCTTGGCTCAGTGAGGGCATTTTAGAAAAATGCATGTTCATTTTGGCATCAAACTTTTAAAACTTTAGTCGAAGTAACAAAGTTATTGTGAGAGGCAAAGACTTTTAAAATGGCAAAGTGTGACTTTAATTCTCGAATTTTCCAAGTATTGATGAAAAAAGATCCCAATGCTAAATACTTCCTCATTTCTATTGCACTTTTCTGATGGTTTAGAAAAGCAAAATAGAGGCACAAATTACTACATAAAGTTTATCTAGCTAGTACACTTAGGCAAGTAACTTGCAAAACAGAATGGATTTTCTGAGTGATGGATCAGACCGAGAAGAGCAGCCATTTAATGTGTAAGTGAAGGATTGATAGGTCAAAGGTCAGTGTCTCCGTGAAATATTTGCATTTAATTTTCAAGGCATTCCTTCTGCCTGAGTAGGATTTCAGATTAAAAGCAGTTTTTGTCAGTTCTTGTTCAGTGCTTGGAATTGGGCCAACTTTGATTTCTGTTGAAATAGAAGATCAGGGATTTTTAAACTTGATCAGATGCAATTTTATATATATATATATATATATATTTTTTTTTTTTTAATCAATTGGGCAGATGCACTAAAGTGCCACCTAGGTAGAAGAGAGGCAGCGCCCATGTCCTGAGAGGGTTGATGTCATCGTTTGTGACTTTTTCTTGAATTTACCATATGTTGGATTAAGTGTGGCAGGAAGTTTCCGTACAAGTGTTTTCTTGTTGTAGAATGTGCATTCATCTTTTACATTAGTGCTTTAAAAAAAAGTTTCCAAATTAGCAAATTAGAATTCATGTCCTCTCCAGTAAAATAGAACTCCAAGGTGTTTTCTTTCTGTGAGAATTTGAGTAAAATGAAGAGAGGTTGTTTAAGCAGTACACCCTGGCTATCTTGGATTCTCATGGTCTCTTCCGAATGGCCACCACACTTTTCCTCCTTGACTGTCAGCTTTATTATGGAACATAGACTCGCCATTGAAAACCATGAATCAGATTTATCTTTAGCACCACTCCATTTAGAGAGGTCTTTAATGGTGCAATCGCAGCATCTATTTCTTTCAAAAGGCTTGCTAGCTGCTAATTTGTTGGGAATTCATCAGTCACGCTGGGCTCCTGGAGGGCTTTGCTGGCATTGGATCTGCCTTAGCTCTAAAGAATTATGTGCTCAGAAGCAAGGAATGGAACAGTGAAGTCATTGCCCTGCTCCGTGCTGTGACATCACTATGGCTCGGAGGGAACCTGGGTGGGGCAGGCAGACCAGACACTCTGAAGCATCCTGCTGGCTCTAACTTTGCCGGATGAATGAATGAGACCCTCCTTTCTTACCCTGAGCCCCGCCACCAGGTATTGTTTGGAGAATTGAGAGAGGAGAGTGAATGTGAGACTGCATGGGAGAATGCGTCTCAAAGATCAAGGAAAAAGATATTTTTGGTGCAATAGTAGAAATTGTTGAATATTCCTTTTATAGAGGAAAGTACTGTAATTTTAAAGAAGGGACATTTAAAAATTATTTAAAGAACCAGAGTAATGAGCCAATATTTTGATGCATTGAGTCAATATATTTCTTACTGTTCTTTGCACTAAAATAGGATTCTTGCTAAATTTTTGGTTTAGGTTATTAGAGTTATCTTTTAAAAAATATGTGGCCTCATTAAAGGCACAGTCCATTTTCTGTGTAGGCAATTTTCTTTCTCATTTATTTTTAAGTAATGTGCTTGTAGCTGGCAATTGGAAAAAAATTATAAAAGCTATGGATTTCACAAGGGTAGAGATATCTGCAGTGATCCAGGGTAATTGATTTCCATTAAAATTTTTGTTTTATTTGCTAATTATTTTATAACTTAGCATTTTAATCCTCATTTAGAATTCTAGTGCAGAGACGATCTGAGTCATGTTTCACCCAAATTAGTGTTGCATAAATTATAAAAGGAAGACTGAAATTCTGAAATCGTAAAGTGCATTTGATGTCTTGATTTCTCAATTCGATGTGATGTCGTCATAAAAAATGAAGGACCTCGGAGGAGCTGCAGATGTTCCTTGTCTTTTTTATACCTCCTTTCTAAGATGACTGTCATTTTTTCATGTTGAGTCTATTATGTATATAGGAGCTCAGTGCAGTTTTTACTAAACTCTGCAACCATTCCAAAACACATTTCCAAAGCAAAGGAGAGAAATAGAATGGGAGAATGGTGAAAGTAGAGAAGTTGAAATTAGGTACCAGAGCTGCAGATCACTTGGTTGAAATGTCTCTTGCTGCATTTTTAGACCCTGAGATGATTGGCTAAATTGCACACTTTAGGACTGTAAGCTTCTATTAGCACCGAAACCCCTAATTCTTTTGTAATTTGCAGCACAGAGAAGAAGCTGACAAGTTAATTTTTAGATTGCTGACATTTTGATACATTGTTCTTATAGCTGTTCTTACAAATTAAAAGAGGGGGGGCAGGCAGAAAGATCTGTATTAGACCTAAAAAAATGCAATATTAAATCTGCATCCTGTGTATCTTTTCTTCCAGTTATACTGGGCAAGGGCCTGATGTGGGTGGTTACTTGTTTGTTCCCATCCCCAAACCAAGTAGGGGTCAAAACCCTTAAAGCATTGAGTAAATATTTATGGAACGGAATAAAAAATGAGGCCATTTATGACTTGGGCTTCACTTAGAAATTGGGAAGGGAGCCAGGTGTGGTGGTGCATGTCTGTAATCCCAGTAGTTGGGAGGCTGAGACAGGTTTGAGGACAGCTTTAGCAACTTAGCTGAACTCTCAGCAACCTAGTGAGACCCTGTTTCAAAACAAACAAACAAACAAACAAACAAACAAAAAATAAAATAGGGCTGGGGGTGTAGTTCGGAGACAGAATGCTCCTGGGTTCAATCCCCAGTACCACCATCACCACCACCATCAACGCGCGCGCGCGCACACACACACACACACACACACACACACACACACACAGGGAAGGCTTAAGAAGCGCTGTTGCTGTATGTAAAAACAAGAATGGCCAGGCCAGAATGCAGCCATTCTTTCTACTAGCTGCATCCTCTTCCTAATAAGTGCACTTCCTCACCTATAGCTCAAATTGTGTGGGTGCTAGAGGGTTTGCCGTATCAGAAAGGGAATACTGCAGGTGTCAAGAGGAAATGAAGAGCGGTCTCTTTGAGGGGAGTGCTGCAGGGTCTGCCTCTGCCGCCAGCTCTGAGTGGTGTCAGGGCAGAGGGACGTCAGTGCAGGGAGAGCGAGCAGATGCAGGCTGGTAAAAGCTGAAATGCATTAGTGCTGGGAGATCATACCAATCCTGGCATTAAACTAAGAAGAGAAAAACTCTTTTCTGTTGTAGAGCTCTCTTCTTTGGTCTTTTTTGTACCTGTAGTGTTTATATTCTCAAATAGTGAATTTCTATGTATTTTATTCAAGCCCCCAATTTTAGCATTTCATAGACTTACTTGTCCCGCATTGAACAACTCTGAAATTGGGATCTTTTACAGTGGCCATCAGCAGTGTGGCAAAAAAGAGCCGACAACCTAATTCATTGATTGTGAATGTGTTTCAAAAACTGGAGATTGGATGTCCACTGATTGGAAGAAAATCCCCGAGAAAGTAATGGAGCGCTCTTAAGAAATGATGTATTTTGGCTGGGTGTGGTGGTGCACACCTGTCATCCTCCCTGAGACAGGAGGATTGCAGGTTCAAGACCAGCCTCAACAATTTAGTGAGACCTTCAGCAACTTAGTGAGACACCCTCCTCAACAAAAAGAAAAAGAAGAAATCTCATCATGTGGAGATAAATACCTTTAGTATTTTTGACCCTCCTCCTTAGTGAGAGCCTGTTTCAAAATTAAAAATAAATAAAAAGGGCTGGTGGTATAGCTCAGAGGTAGAATGCCCCTGGGTTCAATCTCCAGTATCAGAGGGAGGGAGGGGGGGAGGAAGGGGAGAGAGAGAGAGAGAGAGAGAGAATGTATTTCCAGTGCTCTTGGTGACACAGAAGATGGTAACCTTCAGAGAAGCATAAAGAGCAGTAAATCTTGAGTGGGCATGCAGTTTGGAAGAGTAGGATTTTGTACAGTAGAAGAATTTTTAGGAACACCTAGATCATTTTATTTTGCTTATATTTTATTTATATATGCATTGAGTACCTAAATAAGCCCAAGAGTTCTTTAAATAAGTGGAAAATTAAAGTTCCAATCTTTAAAAATGTACGAGTCATAGCTTAATTGGCAAAGTGCTACATAACACAATGTCTTACAGCCAGTGATGTCGAGACTCTCATGAAATGTGGTAGTCAGCTTTCCACCACCGCAACAAGTAACGGGAGAGTCGATGTAAAAAGAGGGAAGGTGGAGGTTTCAGTGCATGGCCAGTGGCCTGTTGCTTGGGGGCTTGTGGTGAGACGGCACATGGTGGCAGGAGCATGTGGTGTCACAGAGTTGAGAGAGAGGGAGGGAGGGAGGGAGGGAGCGAGGGAGGGGCAGAGCAGGGTCCTATTAGGGTTTGGATATAGAATGTTCTGTGGAAGAGCTCATCTATTGACAATGCAAAATGTTCAGAGGTGAAATAATTGAATCATGAGAGTTCTTCTAATCTGATCAGTGGATAAATCCATGGATGGATTAATGGATTTCTTGGTTGGTGACATGGGCAGGAAGGGGAGGCTGGAGGAGTTAGGTCACTGAGGGTGTGTGGCCTTGGGGACTATGTATATGTCCCTGCCCCCAGCCCTTGTTGTCTCTGCTTCCCACTGCCATGCCCTGAGCTCCACAGAGGTGACCCGGCCTAACTTGGACTGAACCTCTATCACTGTGAGCAAATAAATCTTCTTTCCTCTAAGGTGTGGTCATCAGGTATTTTAGGTCACAGCAGCGGAAATGGTGACTGAAACAGGTCCCAGTATCCCCTTCAAAGGCACACCCCTCCAGGAGCCCAACCGCCTCCAACTCTTACAAGGAGCCCAACTCTTACAAGTTCCATCGCTTCCCAGAGCACCATGGGCCGGGGACTGAGCCTTTCAGTGCGTGCGCCTTCTGGGGACATTTCAGATCCAAACCGCAGCAGTTGGCTATGCACATTTTCAACAGTGCTTTGTAATATTGAGTGCTTATTTACATGGCTCATTGTGTGTGTTAGTAATTACGTTTCTTATGTGCATCATTTTATAGAAGAACGCTGTTGAGTGGTCATCCTTTTCCATTTTGGCCCTGGATATATAGTTGGGTTTTTCGTAAAGATCAGTCCTGGAAAAGACCTTCCAGATAAGACACATAAGAAGTCAGGAGGCCTAAAATTAGCTGGACTGTGGCCTTTACGCTGGGGGGAAGGGGTAGTAGGAGAAGTGTTTAAGGGGGAGTGTGCGGCTTGACTGTGGATGGTTTTTGGGTAGTTTGGACTTTGCGAGGTAGTGGGGAGCTATTGAAAGTGGTTGAGAAGGGAAGAAGAATATTTATCTGGTAATAGATGAAGGATGAATTGGAAGATTAGGAATCTAGAGACAGATGGTCTTTTGTTAATGGACTAATTCAAAAATTTTTTCGGAAATTGAATGTAACAGTTTTTCCTCTCGGTGACTGATATTTTGGCAATTCACCCCTTATATTTTTGTGGGCATATTTAGCTGGAGATTAAATAATACTTTTGGACTGTTAGAGATGGAAAATGAGGTATATGGAAGATAAGATTTTCCTTCTTACAATTTATCCTCTAATTAAAATATCTATGCTCTTTCAGATATTGAAAATAACATATGCTCACTTTACAATATATTCTGACAATACTAACAAACAAAAAGAAGAAATCTCATCATGCGGAGATAAATACTTTAATATTTTTGGCAGACATTTTCTGAAGCCACCCATCTGAAGTATAAACTATTATGGTGGGTCTTGAAATCAGACAGACCTGGGTCAGACTCCAAGTCTTGTTGTTTAATAAGTATATGATGTGGGTCAAGCTTCTTGTTTCTTATACTTTGCCCATTTACAAAACGTCCTTAATGCATATTTCTCCAAGATACGAGGATTAAATGATATAATACATGGAGACATGCACACCATGCCTAGTGTATCAGAAGTTTCTGGCAAATAGCAATAATATTATTTTGCATATTATACAGATTCATAGATAGATGCATAATATTGTATATGGTTGGACTTCTATCTTAAATACTACCTCACGACAGTTTCCGCTTTTATGTAACACTATGTCCAGGAAGCCTTTTCATGTGTACCAATCTGTATCTGCATCATTATTTTTAATAGCAAATGGCTGTTTTCTTTTAGTGCTGTACAATACTGGTGCAGGATCATTACCTTAATAGTGGTGATTATTGGAGCCTGAGCCCTGCCTCCTCCTGCCTGCCCGTCCCATCCTTCTCTCGTAGCACACACATCAGAAGGCCTGTGGGACAGCAGGCCAGCAAGCTCCAGTAACATCTCTAAGATTGTGGATCTCTGTGTTGTGTGTGAACATTTACTTTTAACAAACTAAAACAACCAGACGTTTACTACTTAGTTCCTGATTTCTTCCTTCGAATTTTAATGGCATCTTTTCCTAGAGGGTTGACCTTACCCGGCTCAGCCTACTGTTCAGTTCCCAGGTCCTACATCTGTCCGTGTACCTCCAGGGGCGGCAGACACAGCAGCCTGTACCTGAGTGAGACTTCTCAGAGTTGAGACATTTGAAGTGGTGACAGCTGCCAGGATCAGCACACAGATCCCGTGTGACTCTGCAGGGATGGGGGTCGCTCTGTTACTCACAAGTGCGAGGTGCTGGCCGGTACTGGGTTTCCACGGACCCAGTCTTGTTTCCTCTGTGTCCACCCAGTTGAAAAAGAGAGCATCAGCCAGGGTGGTGGCGCACGCTTGTAATCCCAGTACGTGGGAGGCTGAGACAGGAGGATCTGGGTTCACGGCCAGCCTCAGCTACTTAGTGAGGCCCTCCGCAACTTAGTAAGATCCTGTTTCAAAATAAAGAGTAAAAAAATAGGGCTGGGGTGTAGCTTGGAGGTAGAATGCTCCTGGGTTCAATCCCCAGTACCGCAAAATAAATAAATAAATAAATAAGAAGAGAGTGTCAGGCTTCCAAAGGTGTCCTGACTTGACTGCACCGTCGTGCTGCAGGCTTCCACGAGCTTCTCTTTTGGAGTCTGTGAACTCAAGGTAATTTGTACCTAGAGCTACTACGTCACAGAGATATAGAAAGTTTGTGCAGTCTCATTACAGAGAATTCTTTTTGTGTGTGTGTGCGGTACTGGGGATTGAAACCGGGGCATTCTACCTCCAATGAACTACACCCCCAACTTTTTAAGTTTTTTTTTTTTTTTTTACTTTTTATTTTGAAACAGGGTCTCATTAGGTTGCTGGAGGTCTTGCTAAGTTGCTGAGGCTAGTCTCAAAACTGTGATCCTGTCTCAGCCTCCCAAGTACTGGGATTATAGGCGTGCGCCACCATGCCCTGCTCAGAGAATTATTCTTGATGAATTTTGTGTACTTTTGTGTTAGCTTCCTGTTGCTGTGGCAAATGCTTAAGATAATCAATTTCGAAGAAGGAAGAATTTATATTGGTTCAAGATTTCCAGAACTTTCTGTCCATGGTCACTTGGCCCTATTACTTGTGGTGAGGCAAGAGATCAAGGCAGGAGGTGTGGCGGAGGAAAGCCGCTCTCTGCAGGGTGGCCAGGAAGCAAAAGAGTGAGAGAGGATGGGCCTGGGGTCCCAATTTCCCTTTGGGGGGCACACCTCCAATGACCTAATTTCCTTCCACTAGGCCCCACCTCCAAAAGGGTCCACCCCTCCCAATAGCACCACAGGCCGGTGACCCAGCCTTCTAGCACATAGAATTGGGGGATATTTAAGATCCAAACCATAACCACTTTATACTGTTATTCTGGGAGTAAGTATAGGACTGGGAAAATAGGATTGATGTATTTGTCTAGCTGAAGTCATTTGGAATTCTTGAAATGTAGATAACAGTCATTCATGGGGAGTAGCCATGTTGTAGAATAAAGAAAATGCACAATGAGTTAGAAAAGGCGCAGACCGAAACATCTGCTAACCTTGAACTCGTGCACTCTGGGCAGCTCACTCCATTTCTCGGGGCAGAGTCCCCAGCTGGGACATGATCACGTGTCGTCTGAATGAGATCTGTGTGGTAAGGTGTCGAGGTCAGCGTTTAATGAGAGTAGGCATAGAATGCAGGTTTTCCCATTTCAGCTAATAGATGTTGTTTGCCTTCTTTGCTCATTACTAGGGACGAGTGTTAGGAATTTTGAGAATCCAGAGATGGCCCTCAAAGGGAGTGTAGAATTTTGTGGTATTCTACCACAAACCCCGTAATCCAAAGGATGATTCTCAATGAGAATCTACAATTTTGTTCAGTATGAAACTCCAAACAACAATAGTAGACCTTTGCAGCCAGGTGAGGAGGATCGCAGGTTTGAGGCCAGCCTCAGCACTTATTCATGCCCGCTGCAACTTATTGCGACCCTGTTTCAAAATAAAAAATGAAATAGGGCTGAGGGTGTAACTCAGAGGTGGAATCCTCCTGGGTTCAATCCCCAGTACCCCCTTCCCACAAATAGTAGAGGTTTGCAAAGAATGAACCATTATGGTTTTCAAATTTTCACATGCAATGGAATTACCCAGGGAGTTTGCTAAAAAGGAGTTCCTAGGCATCCATCCACAGATTCTTGTTTACTAAGTCTGGAGTTGGGTCCAGCCCTCATTTCAGTGGCATCTGATACAAGTGGGCCTTATACTGTCATAAGGACTTATGTCTTGACTCTTCAGCTTCTTGGTTATTGTCACATAAGCATTTACTCTGGAAAGATAACACACCATAAATAAGTAGTATTGATATTGAGAGAATACTTAGCATAGAACCAAGAGCCCTGGCCATGGGCCCAGCATATCCGGTTTCATTATGGCCGCTCCATCACTTGCAACTATTATTGCCCTAGGAATTTATGTAAAATTTAAAAGGTTAAGGAATTAGGATAAAGGGTGAGTGTTCTTATCTATTAAATAGGGGTGAGAGTAATTAGGTAGCTGAATGGTCAGGATTAAAATACCATCAACGTGAAAGTACACGCTTCATAATATGTCTTCAATTGGGGTTAATTTTCTTTCTTTGTGATTGATAAAGGAGTAAAACAACAGTAGAGATGTCTTGCTGAGTAAATATAATTCCATTGATCAAAATCATCCTGAGCTATTTGAGTCTTACAAATATTCTCAAGGTATTATGAAGTTCTTAACTTAGGTATGTGAAACTTAAACAGTTAGAAGCTTTGTTTTCTTTTTTGGCACTGGTGAATTCTACCTCCGAACTACACCCCCAGCCCTTTTTCTTTTGAAACAGGATCTCCCTAAATTGCCAAGGCTGGCCATGAAACTGCGATCCTCCTGTCTCAGCCTCCCAAATACTGGGATTACAGGTGTGCGCCACCAGGCTGGACTAGGGACTTTATTTTCTTTACAGGTGTTACTATGCCTAGTGATATTACTATAAATGGTGAGTGATCAGATTGCATGATGATGCATATTAATTAGCATTTCCCCCCATGTTCGCATCCAAGAAGGACACAAATAGTCACGTAGCCACATATAGAGAAATCAAAGCAAAACAAAAGCCACTGTGTATCACATTGAAATTACATCGGTTCCTTAGAATCCAAGGTAAATTCAAGCCGCCTTTGGAGCTGTAGTTGCCATTGGGCCTTGAAGATCCTAAGCTTTTCTGACAGTGCGGTCCAGTCTCCAGTCTTGGTGCGGAGCCAGCAAGCCAGGTGAGTTATCCAATCTTGAGACATTGGCTTTTCTAACCATCACTGAACCTTCTTCAGATATCAGACTTGCAAAACTAAAGCTACCTCTGAGAGTGCTTTAGCACAAAGAGGATTTATGTATAAAGATCTTTGGCAAAGGAAAGAATATACATATATTAGTAAATTAAGCTTCACGATCTTCTTGTCCACTCAATTTCCAGTGAATTACTCTGCTGAAAAATTAACTAGTCGTCTGGGTTTACAACTAGCCCCGGTATTTCTGCATGCTCTTATTTAAGATTTGGGTTTCAACTTGGTAATGTCCTTGCCAGAGGCGTCTCCTGGCTAGAATTTGCTCGTTTTAGTGTACCCAGGAGCCTGTGTTGCTGGTCCAGTCAGAGACGGGCCCCTTGGCTCCTCCTCTTGGTAGATGTTTTACTGTGGCCCCCAAGGGATGCAGGCCAGCTGTAGAATCACCCCCATCTCCAAGTGACCCCAGCTCAGGCAACACAAAACAAACCAACACATCTTCTGGCTCAACTTGCTCTTGAAGGCTAGCACCAGTGTTTCTTCCCAGCTCTTGACTGCGAGCCAGTTTGTTTAAAATTTTGCTTTGTCCAGGCAGGATGCTCATCTGGCCACAGTGAGAGTTAAAAGACGGAAAGATAGATGGAAATACACATTCACAATGACAAGACAGAGGACATGTGCCCAAACAGGATGACAGGGCACTCTGCGCCTTTGTAAAGTTTTTTTGTTTTGTTTTGTTCCTTTATCCACTTATTTGCATATTCTAGAAATACTTAGGAGATGCTAAACAATAGAATAAATAAGTAAATATGATTTCTAGTAGCAGTGAGTACTCTGAGTGGATCAGGTCCCAATGGCTTCAGGTATAAAGGCATCTTTATTTTTTATTTTTTATTTATTTATTTTTTTTTTGCGGTACCGGGGATTGAATGCAGGGGCGATCTACCTCCGCACTACGCCCCTGGCCCTATTTTGTATACTTTATTTTGAAACCGGATCTCACGAAGTTGCGGAGGGCCTCACTAAG
>PVJS01051887.1:0-12500 GCA_004027185.1 Glis glis
TTCAATCCCTGGTACCGCAAAAAAAAAAAAAAAAAGGACTACGATCATAGTTCAGTTTTAGGCTTAGAGGAGGCACTCCAGAAATGTTTGTTGAATGAGAATTCAGGGATAGCAAGTTTCCAGTTTTAACTTGGAAACTAATAAAAATGATAACCCTTTGCTTTGTACCCCATATTCTCCAAGGTCATCTCTTCCTCTGTGAACTGCAGTGAGTGAATTTTTTTCTCTCCACCCAGTTTTCTATCAAGCCAAACACTGGTTAAGGTGGCTTCAGGCCTCTGTATCTCTCACAGCTCTCCCCCGCCATCACCCTTCTTTATTATAGACAGAGGTCCTTTGATGTGTTTCCTGGGACATTTTGAAGGAAAGAATGACAGAAACAGAAATCACTCCAGAAAACAACATTTTACATTTAAAAATATAATCATGTGAAAACCCATTGCTGGATATGTCAGGGGATAAAGACCACTTCTATTCCATATCCTTCTCATTTGAAAGACTTCATGTAGCAGCTAGTTGTCCATAGTGCATTATAGAGCACTTTTGAAAGACAGTCTCTGTTCAGTGGCAGCTGTTGACCTAGGAGAAAGTTGGTAAGATTTCTAATGTACCTTCAAGCAATGTTGGCTTAGATACTCAACAACATGATTGAATCAGTGGCTACCATATGGACAAAGAGTGGCAGGCAGAGGGCGTGTAAATGGCCAGATCAGACATGCACAGTGGGGCATGGGGTGGTTGTTCATGTGAAATCTACCTTTCACATCTCTTGTATTTGGCAAAAAAGGCTTTATTGACCAGACCTATTTAATAGCTGAAAACATGAAAGTATCTGTTGGGACAAGCAGTGGGAGAGGGAGAAGAAAGACATGCTAACTAGGCTTAGGGTCGAGCATGAGAGAAGCTTGGAAAGAGGACCATGATTTTCAGGAAGGAAATGCTGAGTTTGTTACAGTAAAATAAAATCTTTTAACTAGCATCTCTAATTAACTGAAGGAGCCTGCTCTCTGAACTACTTTAGAATAAAAAGGTGAAGCCAGGCGTGGTGGCGCATGCTGGTAATCCCAGTACTTGAAAGGCTGAGACAGGAGGATTTCAGGTTCAAGGACAGCCTCAGCAACTTAGTGAGACTCTCAGCAACTTAGCAATACCCTGTTTCCAAATAAAAAATAGGACAGAGGGTGTAGCCTGGAAATAGAAGGCCCCTGGGTTCCATCCCCAGTATTCCAGAACCAAAAGAAAAAAAAAAGGTGAACCAAGTATTTTCTTCAGGAGTTTAGTCATTTCTTTTTTAGAGCATGGACTGGAGGTCTCATGACCACTTGCTGTCTCATGCAATGAGACACAAGATGTCTTACACAAACTAATATTTACACAACGTGTTTCAGTAATATTAGAGAGTAGAGAGTACAATTTAGAGTAGATTTAAAACCTTTGGATTAGGAATAAAAAACATGAGTTCTGGTGCTTACTGTACAGCTTAAACCCTCTTCCACTTCTAACATTCTATAAGTATTAATTACTTCTACCCCATTTTTTACTGTTTTAGTGGTACTGGGGATTGAACCCAGGGGCATTCTACCTCTGAACTACACCCCCCAACCCTATTTTATTTTTATTTTGAAACAGGGTCTCATTAGGTTGATGAGAGTCTCACTACTTGCTGAGGCTATCCCTGAACCTGCAATCCTCCTGTCTCAGCCTCCCAAGTACTAGTATTACAAGCATGCGCCACCATGCCTGTCTTCATTTTTTACTTTTATAAAATGGTGAGGATTCCTCTCATGTTTACCTTATGGTGTTCTTGGAGGAATCAGATAAAACACAGCTTTTCAAAGGATTTTGGAAATTGGACAGTACCATGCAAATTCCAAAGCATTAGCATTGTTTTGACTATGAGGTGTTCTTTTTTCCCTTTGAACTCTTGGGTAACCTATACCTTATTCATGATCATTGCAATGCTATCATACTACACTTATTGTATTGAGTGTGATCTTTCTGACTTCTGTGACATACTCTTGTGTTACTTTTTTAACTTATGGTAGGTGCTCAAAAAGTACTGGAATGGGCACATTTTCTTCCAATCTGGGTGAACAGAATATCTTCTACTCCACAGAAATAGATGAAAGGTAGATTTGATGATTCATTCCATCTTGTCTCCCATAGGAGGAAAATATTTCCTACCAGTCCCTAGTCTCTGAGTGGTGAACCCCTGCAGCTTGCAGGCCTTTTGAAAAAGAATCCATGGGTGACAGAAGATTCATTGACTTCCAATTCCAAGATTTAAATTCAAGTCTCAGACCCAGGTTGGGCAATGCTACTGCTAATAATACCTGCATTATTGATGATTCCTTCAAGTATAATCTAAATGGTGCTGTCTACAGTGTTGTATTCATCCTGGGACTGATAACCAACAGTGCCTCTCTGTTTGTCTTCTGCTTCCGCATGAAAATGAGAAGCGAGACTGCAATTTTCATCACTAATCTGGCCCTCTCTGATTTGCTCTTTGTCTGTACCCTACCTTTCAAAATATTTTACAACTTCAACCGCCACTGGCCTTTTGGTGACACCCTCTGCAAGATCTCTGGGACTGCATTCCTCACCAATATTTATGGGAGCATGCTTTTCCTCACCTGTATCAGTGTGGATCGTTTCCTGGCCATTGTCTATCCATTCCGATCTCGTGCCATTAGGACCAGGAGGAATTCTGCCATTGTGTGTGCAGGAGTCTGGATCTTAGTCCTCAGTGGTGGTATTTCAGCCTCTTTGTTCTCCACCACTAATGTCAACAACGCCACCACCACCTGCTTTGAGGGCTTCTCCAAACGTGTCTGGAAGACTTATCTATCCAAGATCACCATATTTATTGAAGTAGTGGGGTTCATCATTCCTCTGATATTGAATGTCTCTTGTTCTTCTGTGGTGCTGAGGACCCTTCGCAAGCCTGCCACACTGTCTCAAATTGGGACCAATAAGAAAAAAGTGCTGAAGATGATCACAGTGCATATGGCAGTCTTTGTGGTATGCTTTGTACCCTACAACTCTGTTCTTTTCCTGTACGCCCTGGTGCGCTCCCAAGCCATTACCAATTGCTTGTTGGAAAGATTTGCCAAGATCATGTACCCAATCACTTTGTGCCTTGCAACTCTGAACTGTTGCTTTGATCCTTTCATCTACTACTTCACCCTTGAGTCCTTTCAGAAGTCCTTTTACATCAATACACACATCAGGATGGAGTCCTTGTTTAAGACTGAAACACCTCTGACCACAAAGCCTTCCCTTCCGGCTATTCAAGAGGAAGTTAGTGATCAAACAACAAATAATGGTGGTGAGTTAATGATAGAATCCACCTTCTAGGTACAAAAATTGTCTTCAGGTCCAGATACAGTTTCTTCTTTGATTCTTCCTATGCTATGAATAAGAGAAAAGATTTAAAGCTAATGATACTGATAATAGATCAATGTACCAAATACAACCAGATACATTTGTTTGAACATTTATTGTGATATGCTGTTTTGTTCAGTAATTATAGGTCAAGTCTAATTACAACAACCAAAACATATCATTAGACTCTTCTGTTGGATTAGAATTTCATTGTATCATGTTATATAAGTGGCCAGTGGCCTTGACTTTAATGATATGGAGATTATGATAAACTTAAAAAGGTATTTCCATTCCAGTGATTTTGGTAATTGGGTTGGGCCTATAAATATAGAACAAATTCAGGGATTATTTAAAAAATGTTTGTGTTACTACTGATTTATGCTAGCCTTATTTTCCTCACTGAATTGTCATTGAATTTATTTTAGCACAAGAACATATTTTAACGTAATATTATTAATAAGAAATATGTTGAATTTAAAAGAATTGGTAACATTTGCTATGATAATTTTCAAAACAAAAGAAATTGTGTTTGTGTGAATATGGGTGGGAAGAAACAGAAAATTAACAAGATCTACACATTTATAATCACTAACAGTGTCAGTTTCTAAAACTTTCTTTTTTACACTACAGTAAGATTTTCATGTGAAACTTCTAAGCCAGAAAAAGCTGCTACCTATGTGCCTGGAAGGTGCGAAATGGAAAATCACATAAAATAACAAAATGTTAATAAAATAAGTGACACTAACATTTTTTTCTTAAAATTTACATTAGCTTTCTTTTGGGAGACTGGGTTGTATAAGATATTTATTCTTCATATTAGAGTTTGGGGCAGAGTGTAGCCAGAAAGCTACTATATTTGTGCCCAGGTCAGGAGCGAATTGAAAAATCTAAGAGAACAAAATAACAAAAACCAAAAAAAAAAATTTAACTAGCATTAATCATTTTTTGGGGGGGAGAGTTCTGAAACTTTTAAAATACTTATTCTTTCCTATTAAATTTTGGAGCATATAGCCAGTGAGCTGAATTTGTGCCCAGGTCAGGAGCAAATTGAAAAAAAACATGTATATACATAAATCAAAGCAAAACAAAATTAAAAAATAAAAAACTAGACAAAAGAAGATAAAACAAACAAAAACAAAACTATTCCTAACACTTGCATTACTGTTTTAGTTTTGAAGCTCTGTGAATTTAAAAATACTATGTTATCTGTATGAAGTTTTCCTCCATAATTCAGTTAGAAATCTGCTAAATTTGTGCCTAGGTCAAGAGTTTGTTGAAAAAAAAACCCATTAAACTAAAATAAAACAAGAAAAACCCCTACAGAACAAACAAGAGAAGCACAGGAAAATTTTATAACTTGCATTTTTCAGCATCTGTAAAATTTGTAAACTATAACTTTCATATGATATTTTGAAGCAAAATGTAACTAGTAAGCTGCTAACCTGGCACCAAGTTCAGGAGCAATTATAAATAATATTTAAAAATCTACCAAAGAAGAAAAACATTTTTATAATTAAAATACCAGTAAACAAAATAATCCTTGAAATCTTGCTAATTTTGGATAAAGAGTAGATTTAAATATATTAAGACTTATAAGTAAAATGTAGCTTGAAATATGCTACATTTGTGCTTAGGTCAGAAGCAAGGGAAATAAAAACCCTCACACATATATACAACAGCAATAACAAAAATTAAAAACATTTTAAAACCCTGAGTAACAATACAAATATTTTAAAAATATTCATTAATCAGTTTTAAAAATATGTAGATGATATGGCAATATAAAAATGCCAAGAATTTTAAAGCAAAATTTCCCATAACAATGTATCTTGTAATTTGCTGAACATGTGCCAGGGAGTGGTTAAAAAATTAAAAACCATGAAACAATGAAAAGTAAACAATAATGAAAAAGTAGAAATTCGAAAACAATAAGTTAATTCTTGAAACTTGTTTACCTTTGTTTTTCATTTTGAAGATATATAAATCTAAAAATACTATGATTTTAAAGTAGAAATCTGTGAGCATAATGTAACTTTAA
Organism: Glis glis; assembly: GCA_004027185.1. Classification (NCBI taxonomy): domain Eukaryota; kingdom Metazoa; phylum Chordata; class Mammalia; order Rodentia; family Gliridae; genus Glis; species Glis glis. The sequence goes on from PVJS01051887.1 coordinate 5,423, forward strand.
AATTTGCTGAATCTGTGTTTGGGTTAAGAACTAACTGAAAACCATGCTAAAACAATAGAACAATAGTAAAAATGAATTCTCAAAACCAGCACTAATTTTTCCACATGATCTAAAGTCCTAAAAATAATCATGCATTATATTGTTTTGTGAAGAAAGGTTAGAGTTGGAATTTGTAAGGCATTAGGTTCAGTTTGATGATGTTAGATTAAGTTAGATTAAGTTCAGTTAGATTATATTGTAAGATCAAATTAGTAATCAAATTATGCATAATCTTCGTTTCCTTCAATATTCTTTCTTTTCCATTTTTGTAACTGTATGTGAACTTTTGTTTGTGCCTTTAGCTCCTAAAATTATGATATTTTAGGATCATGGCGCCAAATCATTTATTGGAATATGTTAACCAAGTTTACATAAAATATAACATTAAATCATTTTCCTTTTGTATAATTTCCATATTTAGTTTTGTTTAATTCTTCATATTGCACCTCCTTTTAGTTAATTTCCATTTTTACAGTTAATATAACTTGATAATAATAAAAACTTGTCATATGAACAATTTAGCCATCAAAATATAATGTATAACTAAATAAAATGGACTTTATTTTACACTTAAAAGGAAAGGTAATTCTTCTGCTATAATTACAACTTGACTTCAAATGCTTATTAAATGTAATAAACTATATCTGGATTATCTAGCAGTTATCCTTTGGCCAATTATTTATTTACTCACCTTTCTATATTTGTGGGCACCAAAAGGCATCTTTCCTTTATCTTTCCTCTGTCCTTCAAGAAAGAGCTCGTTAAAGTATATTTGCTCTTGAATCATTCTAATTACATTAATTTTGAAGCTGTCTGAAGACTGATGTGGAATTGGCAAATGAAAGATCCCTGGATGACTTTCCAGGGACTATGATAAAAACTTAACTGCCTTCTTCCCTGATTTTCCAACTTGGCTGTGATTTACAGCTGTCCTTCTTTCCCTAGGTTCTGCACCCATGGATTCAAGCAGCCAGCCTCAGGTCAAAAAGATTTGAAAAAAACTGCATCTGTACTGAACTTGTACAGACATTTTTGCTGTCTTTATTTCCTAATGGTATGGCAGCTATTTCCATTGCATTTCCATCGTATTAAGTATTGTAAGTCATCTAGAGAGGATTTAAAATATACAGGAGGATGTGCATAGGTTAAATGCTAATAGTAAGCCATTTTATATAAGAAGCTTGAGCATCCATGGATTTTGATGTCAATGGAGGGTTCTGGAACCAATCCTCAGAAGATACTGAGGGATGACTGTATTTGGGTTTGCAGCCAAGCTTAATTTTGAATCTGATTTCTAGGATTTGATGAAGTATCCCAGGACAACAACTGGGAGGCATGGAGAAAGCTTGGCACACAGGCCATCTACCTATAATATCAGAGTAGAGCTAGGTGGCTGACAGATCAGTAACTAGAGAAGGTGTTGGTCCCAGGGTGGCTTCCCATCCATTGTGCTTGCTCATGCCTCTAATTCTCAGGGAAAGCAGCACTGGCATCTCAGCCCAACATTTTCGTTTGTTCCCCATGACAGCATGATGAGCCTTTTCTGACATGAGCAACACGATCAACCTCATGCTACATTTAAAATTAAAGGAACTTTTTCATTAATGATCTTCTAGGCCAGGTCCACAAAAACAATGGAGACAGAGGTCATTTGCTTCACATCCCTACCTGTCCTCTTCCACCATCCGTCTCCAACACCAAACCCGTACACTTTATATTTAATATAGTTTCCCAAGCTTTGTGCTCCCTACCAGTTTGTCTTGTGGCCCTTGTGCTCTTCAACAAGAAGTACTGCTTCTTCCAGGAGCAGAACCAATCCCTGAACCCCTGTCAAGACAGTGACAGGTTGAGCAGATTCACACTAAGGTGTGAATGATTAACCCTTCTCCACCTCCAATTGCTTTTATGCCTCCCTCCAGTTGGTGTTTGCATCTCAGAAAAGGAGTCTCATTAATTCAGATGACTGTATGAAGCAGGGGAGACATGGGGAGATGACAGCTTCAATAAATGATAAATCATCTATTGAAATTTGGTCTCCCTTGCCTCATGGGAGGGCCTCTACACTGCCACTTTATAATCCCCCTCTCTCTTTTTCTTTTAAACAAAGAAGTACTTTATTAATATAAACAAACACAAACTATAAAACACTAAGAAATTTAAATATCTATGTCATAGCCCGGTGTGGTGGCGCAAGCCTGGAATCCTAGTACTTGGGAGGTTGAGACTGGAAGATGGCAGGTTTGAGGCCAGCCTCAGCAATTTAGCATGTCCCTGTTTCAAAATTAAAAAAAATAAAATAAAAAGGGCTGTGGGTGTTGCATGGAGATAGAACGCCCATGGGTTTAACCCCCAGTACCAAATAATAAATACATACATACATACATACATACACACATACATGCATACATAATCTATTTTGTAGCAAACAGGTGGCAATTCAACATTCAGAGTGGAGAGATTAGATACCCATGGTGGAGAAGCCATCTTTCATAAGTTAATGGGACCCAGCTGTAACAGCTTTTCAAATTCTCTCTCTTTACCGAGGATCATGAGAGGCACTGCATTCAAGGGGAGTATGCTATTTGGTGCTCTTCAGGCAGATCAAACTCTCACAATCAAGAGGATTGAAGGGAAATACTTTTTAGCTATCTGGATATGTGTCATTGGTGGCAGGAATTGAACTTGTAGCTCTAACACTCTTCTGGGTCATCTTTTGGGGACAGAGGGTCGGTATCACATTGTGTACCATTGAGTCCAAAACACGCACTGCCGTTGTCCTTAGAGTGCTCTATTTCAAAATTCTCCTCAATGCCTGGGGACCTTGTTCTTATTTCATATAAGTGAAATGGTTCACTAAAATATAAAGCAGTTTGTTTCAACAAGAATGTCAAAGTAAAAATCTCCCCTGCATTTTGATTTTTGAAGAGATTTGTACTGCCCCCTGCTTTGATTCTTTACTTCTGTGAGGGTCTGGGAATGAAGCTCTTCTCTCCCAAGCATCTAGTGATGTACCAAGTTCAGTTGCCTACAGGAGTGGTCCAGGATGAGGTCTCAAATGTCAGTGAGGGAAGTCAGGCAGGCTGTCAGATTGGAGTGATGCCTGTGACCACAACAACCAGCTGCCTTTGTATTCACCATGGAGCAGCTCTAACTCGAAGATGAAAATGTGATCATTGACAGCCCTCACATCTCCCAGTGCAAGTCCAAGGTAAGCTGTCTGCTCCTTTGGTCTTTGCCTTCTTTGCACAAGCTGGTGGTCATCTTTCTGAGTTGGGATCTCGAACTTCTGGACTAGACCCAGTTCAAGGCATCTTGAAGTCCCTGAGAATTGGGTTGGCCAGGGGGAATTCCTGGGAATCCAGAATTCATTCATTTACTTATTTAATAAGTTGAATATCAACCATGTGCCACATACTTTTCTAGGCACTAGGGAATGCATAAGTGATTATAAAAGACTCCTGATGTTTTAAAGCTTGTGTTCTGAAGTCATAGCAGGTGAAAACAATAACAAACAAGTTAAAAAGTATTGGGTACATGCCAAGTGTGGTGGTGCACACCTGTAATCCAAGTACTTGGGAGGCTGAGGCCAGCCTCAGCACCTAGTGAAGCCCTCCACAACTTATTGAGACCTTGTTCCAAAATAAAAAAGGGCTGAGGGTGTATCTTGGAGGTAGAATGCCCCTAGGTTCAATCCCCAATACGAAAAACCCCAAATAAACAAACAAAAAGTATCAGGTACAGGGAGGGAGGAGGGAGGAGGGAGGGTAAGGTGAAGCTTGGGGAAGGAAAGAGACCAAATAATGCATATATAACTGTATCTTTATGAACCTCACTATCATGTACAATTACAATGTGCCAAATATTTTCAAAGTAAAAAGGAATAAAAAGTAATGCAACAGGTGACAAAAAGGTGTTACAGAGAAAAATAGAGAAAAGTAAAGGGGAACATGTACATGAAACCAAAATCCCATGCTCCACAGTGGGACCGTCAAAGGTCATAAGCATTGAAAAGAGGAGGATGCCCACCTCTTAATAAGTAATTAAAATAAAAACTAATGCTAAGCTTATTGATGCATGTGAGGAAGTGCAAGAAAAGGAGGATTGAAGAGGGAGGAGGGGGTAGCAGGGTGGGATGCAGAGGGAAGTACACCAAGAGCTGTGTTCGTGTGTTTGTATCACAGTGAACCTCATTATGATATACAATGCAAAGCACTAATAAAAGTATATTTTAAAAAGCTGGGTGTGGTGGCACATGCCTGTTATCCCAGTACTTGGGAGACTGAGACAGGAGGATCACAGGTTCGAGGCCAGCCTCAGCTACTTAGCGAGATCCTCTTTCAAAATAAAAAAATAAAATAGGACTTGGGGTGTAGTTCAGAAGTAGAATGCCCCTAGGCTCAATTCCCAGTACCACAAAAAATGTATAAGAAAAATAGAGTTCTGAAATTTAAATATCATATTTCAAATGTATGTTTTAAAATGGGTTATGAAGCCCAGATTGCTATTGTCCCAAATCTGTTCTTAGTCTGTATATTGTTGGGTATTTATGCTCTGGATCCAGCCACAAGGACCCTAAAAGGCTAAGGTAACTCCTCATTGGCCATGCTGACCAGGTTCTGGCTCTGGCCTTCTCTTTCCTCAACTTCCTCCTTCACACTGCAGGTTGGTCTATTGTTCCAGGCAAGACACACCCCCTCTCTTTTTCTTCTCTCTCTTCCCTCTCCCCATCACTTTCTCTTTCAGTAAAACATGATCCCAGACAAGTCTCTGAATGCTAACCATGATGCATGCAATAAAGAGGTTCCAGCTGAAAGCCCAAATCTGGTTTTCACAGTCAATTCTCCTATTCACTGTGCAAACTTGGGCAAGCCCCTCCCTCTCTTTGTGCCTGAGTTTTCTCCTATTAGCAAAAGAAGCGGGTTGGACTTGCTCATCTATGATATCCCTGATAGCTGTAAGGCTGGAACTCCAAACTAATTCATGCAGAGACAGAACTAACATTAGTTGCATGCGCATACCTGTGATCCCAGTCCTTGGGAGGCTGAGACAAGAGGATCACAGGTTCAAGGCCAGCCTCAGCCACTTAGCAAGACCCTCAGCAACTTTGCAAAACCCTGTTTCAACATGAAAAATTAAAAGGGGTGGGGGTATAGCTTGGAGGTAGAATGCCCCTGGGTTCAGTAACCATTACCCCCTAAAAAGAACCCCCAAACCTAACAGCAGTTATTAATAATGGTGATATGATTTGGGTGTGGTGGCACATACCTCTATTCCCAGTCTACTCAGGAGGCTGAGGAAGCAGGATCACAAGTGTGAGGCCTTGCCTCAAAATAAAATATAAAAAGGGTTGGGGATGTAGCTCAGTAGTAGAAGTGCCCTTGGGTTCAATCCCCAGTGCTGCAAAAGAAAAAAAGAGAAAAGAATAATGATGATATGGATGAGGGTGCACTTTGTTATTTCCCAGGAATCTGGTGACAGAAGTTTTATGATTAGCCTCCTAATCACTGGCTTCCTCCTCCTCCTCCTCCTCCTCCTCCTCTTCCTTCTATTGCTGGGGGTTGAACCCAGGCATATTCTACCTCTGAGCCACACCCCCATCCCCATTTTATTTTATTTTTTAATTTATTTGGGGGGGATACTGGGGATTGAACCCAAGAGGGTTGTACCTCCAGGCTATACCCCCAGCCCTTTTATTTTTTATGTTGAAACAGAGTGTTGCTGAATTGCTGAGGCTGGTCTCAAACCTATTATTCTCCTGTCTCAGCCACCCAAGTACCAGGATTAGAAGTATGGGCCACCACACCTGGCTTATTTTTTATTTTGAAATAGTGTCTTGCTAAATTGCATAGGGTCTCACTACATTGCTGAGGCTGATCTCAAACCTGTTTTCCTCCTGTTTCAGCCTCCCAGGCGCTGGGATTACAAGCATGCGTCATCATACCAGGTACGGTTAGCCCCTTTCTACAGATGTGAAAACGGAATCACAACAAACTGAAGGAACATAGAGTAGTTATAGGGACAATAAGGGGCAGAGTCTGATTTGATCCCAGTTCTATATGTCACTACAGCCTATGTTCTTAACCAGTACTGCTACATCCATCCAGGACTACAAGTCTTAAGGAACACATTGTTAATGGTGGAATTTCAGCCATGAAAGAGAAGAGAGATAAGAGATCCTTCCACGTTCCTTTGAAAATGTTCCACAAAATGGCTGCCCATTCTTTTATATGTGATGTCAGAAAGTTTGAGTAATAACAATAATGACATTAATAAATATATTTTAAATGTTCAAATGTGTCTAGGAAGTAGCACACAAAATACTATGGTCTCATATTGAACATCTGAAAATGTATTTATTAATATTGTTATTAATAACAAAACCCAGGCTTAGAACAGCATGTATCCCTTGGTGTGTCTCTCTCTCTCTTTCTTTCTCTCTCTCTCTCTCTCTCTCTCTCTCTCCCTTTGGTACTGGATACAAAAGGCTAGGTTGATGAGGATCTCACTAAGTTGCCTCAAACCTGCAATCCTCCTGTCTCAGCCTCCCAAGTACTGGGATTATAGGCACATGCCACCACGCCTGGTTTAGAACCTCTCTTTATTCCAACATGCAACATTTTCCCAATTACTTTACATTGACTTTCATCAGAACCTGAATGCCAAAGAGCAAAATGTATGTTTTATAATACAGTGGGCAAAGTAATTTCCTAGAGAAACCACTTTCACTGTCCTATCTTTTTACCTTTGGGTTTGTTTGTTTGTTTGTTGACCGACTATAGCGGTACCTAAATATCCAAATGTTCAAGAAAGAACTCAAAGAAAGAAGAGAAATCTTGAGCATATTTAAAACTCGTAAGCTATATTCAGGTCCCCAGTAAATAATTGCACCTTTCCTTGTGCAGTTTTCCCTCGTTTAATTTGTCCTCTCTGGCATTGCCAGTACTTCTGAGTTATACATTAGACTGGGCCTTTCAGTCCCCATGGCATGACACACAGCACAGAAAGTTCACTACAAACAAGTATCTTGTTACTGGTAATT
>PVJS01051888.1:0-13791 GCA_004027185.1 Glis glis
CTCCAGACCCCCTCCCTTGGCCTGGGCACTCCTCACCTTGAGCAGTGTCTCCGATATTTCCATGTCCCTCTCCATCTTCCTCTTCATGGCTCTCAGCTCCTCTTTCTCCCATGTCAGCATGCTGTCTGCTTTGTCAGGCACCTGAAAACCAGCAGAGAGTTGCTTTCCCCCCAGGATCCACTGCAGTCATCTCCAGGGCCGGAGGGTGGTTTTTCCTTCTGGGATAGGAGAGCGTCCACTGCCAGCCCGGAAGCTCTGAGCTTGGCAGAAGCAGCGGGGGGGGGGGCAGTCTCACTCTTTGAGGGGGGATCTGTCTGAGAACACTTGATCATTTCAGGGACTCACTTTGGGGGTCTTGCCTTCTGCAATTTTAGGCTGGGGCTTCTCCCCTTTTTTTTTGTACTGAGGGCATTCTACTTCTGAGCTACACCCCCAGCCCTTTTTATTTTTTTAATTTTGGAACAGGGTCTCACTAAGTTGCTGAGGCTGGCCTTGAACCTGCCATCCTCCTGTCTCAGCCTCCCAAATACTGGGATTACAGGCGGGCACCACTGTGCCTGCTGGGTGTTGGGTTTTATTTCACATTTTGGAGGGGAGTTTCATTAGGTTTGAGACAGGCCAGCTTGGCGATGGGGGATGTTTTGCTTTGGGGTTTGGGCACTGAGATCTCTTGCTCTGGGAAGGGTCTCACCCTCTGGACTCGGGGGCTGGCGGGTGATTTTACTCTCTGGGAAGCTTTACATAGAGCGTGACTCAGTGGTCCATGCTGTCTCCTGTTGGGGTTTGGAATAGTTCCTCTCTCTTGGATGAAGGTTGCTGAGGAGCTCATCACTTTGGGTGGGCATCGCTTTCTGTGACTTGGGGGCTCAGGCATCTCATTTTGTGGGTCCTCACCCTGTGCCTCTACTCACTAAAGTTGGGGCATGGGAGAGATTGTTCTCTATGGGCAAGTTTTTTGTTTGATACTGCATATTGAATCCAGGGACATTCTACCTCTGAGCTACACCCCCAGCCATATTTTATTTTATTTTATTTTTTTGGTATTGGGGATTGAACCCAGGGGTATTCTACCTCCAAACTACACCCTATTTTACTTTATTTTATTTTATTTTATTTGTGGTGTTGGGGGTTGATCCCAGGGGCATTCTACCTCCAAGCTACACCCCCAGCCCTATTTTATTTTATTTTATTTTTGGTATTAGGGATTGAACCCAGTGGCATTCCACCTCTGAGCTACACTCTCAGCTTTTTTTTTTTTTTAATTGAAACAGGGTTTCACTAAGTTGCTGAGGCTGGCTTTGAATTCGTGATTCTCCTGTCTCAGCCTCCCAAGTACTGGGATGACAGGCGTGCACCACCCTCCTACCCTCCCCCCCCCATTTTTATTTTGAAACAGGGTCTCACTAAGTTGTTGAGGCTACACTCCCAGCTCTTTTTTTTTTTTTTTTAATTTGAAACAGGGTTTCACTAAGTTGCCGAGGCTGGCCTCGAGCCTGGGATCCTCCCGCCTCAGCCTCCCATGTTCTGGGATGACAGGCGTGCGCCAGGCTGGGGAAGGTTGTTCTCAGGGGCAGTGGCCAGGAGTGGTCAGTCGTGCGAGCAGGTCTGGGTGGGAGGGCCGCACCTTCTCGGACTCGGGCCGGTAGCCGCGCAGCTTGACGCTCTGCCGGTTGATGAGCAGGCCTTTGCGCACCTGGCTGAGCCTGCGGTCGGTGGCCTCGCGCAGTCTCTGCAGCAGCTGCAGCTGCGCGTTGATCTGGTACTGCGCGCGGCCCAGGCGCGCGGCGGTGAGGCGCGCCCCGCGCGCGTGCGCGAGCACCACCTCGGCCGTCTGCAGGGCGCGCGCGTCGCGGTGCAGGGGCAGCGGCAGGCGCGCGTGCCAGGCCGGGGGCTTCATCTTGCCTTTCCACAGCGTGACGCCCTCGCCGGGCGGCGGCTTCTCCACCGTGCTGCCGCCCTTGAGCATCTCCACGCGGAAGCGCCAGGGCTGGATGTAGGCGGCGCGGCAGAGGTGGAGCGCCACGTGCGGGTCCCGCACGCTGTCCTTGGGTTGCCACATGGTCACCGCCTCCTGCCCGCAGCGGTCGGTCAGCAGGTGCGCCTTGCGCGACTTGGCTTGCGCCGCCTGGCGCCATGCCGGGGCGCCCACGCGGGTGTCCTGGCTGGGCTCCGCGGGGGGCAGCAGGAGCGGCATAGTCCCCGCGGGGTGCGCAGAGGGGCAGGACGCCGCCCACACCAGCCACACAACTGTCTCGGAGAGTGTCGGTCACCGTGGCGACGGGACAACAGCGCGGAGGCCGTTCCAGGGTGGGGGCGGGGCGGTGGCGTCGTCCGTGGAGCCCAGCCGTGGAATTCGAATCCTCCAGAAAGCGCATCTGCTCTTGCACCCATCTTTAGCACCCCGAGGCTCGCTGTTGCTGCTGTTTTTAAAAGAAAGAAGTATCACCGTCCCTATTCGCAGAGGACGTGATCCTGCGAGCAGAAAATCATAAGGAATCCACTAAAAACCCATTGCTACTAGTAAATAAGTTCATCAAAGTCAAAAGATAGGCGATCAATATACAAATATCAATTATTTTACATGTATACAAGATCAGTATACAAATATCAATTATATATATACAAGATCGGTATACAAATATCAGTTATTTATATATAAGATCAGTATACAAATATCAATTATTTATGTATATGTACATACAAGATCAGTAATCAAATATCAATTATATGTGTACTAATCTGTCTATATATACTCAGTCCAAATACCTCCCCTAAGCTAACAAATAAGCTAATTTTTATGCATGAAAGTAATGTATGCATATTGCATAAAATACAGAAAAAATATAGCCAGATGTGGGGGCGCATGCCTATAATCCCAGTACTTGGGAGGCTGAGGCAGGAGGATTGCAGGTCTGAGGCCAGCATCAGCAACTTAGTGAGACCCTCAGCAACCTAGTGAAACCCTGTTTCGAAATGAAAAAATAAAATAGGGCTGGAGGTGTTGCTTAGAGGTAGAATGCCCCTGGGTTCACTCCCCAGTAACAAAAACCAAAACCAAAAACCCCAGAAAAAAATTTAATGAAAAGAATAGGAAACATTTTTAATTGTTATATCAGAGAAACCTATTCTGAACACGTTTTTCATTTCACTCTAACCATTTCCCTATACACCTCTCTCTCTCTCTCCTCTCTCTCTCTCTCTCTCTCTCTCTCTCACACACACACACACACACACACACACACACACACACTTATTATACACATCTCCCTCCTTCCAACATACTCAGATCCAAATATTTCTAACTCAGGTCAGAGGGGAATTCTGTCAGCTCTCTGCTTTTTATAATAGAGGACAACTTATAGAAATTCTGTCTTGCCATCTCTTCTCTGGGGCCACCTGTTCTATAGAATGAGTCATGCAAAGCAGGGAACTGAATTCTGTCGTTGGGTGAGACAGTGTGAAATTGCAGGATGAGCGAAGAAGGAGACCCTTCTAAAACTTCTAGCTATTCTTTGCTTTTTTTTTCTTTTCCTTTTGGTATTACACAGAGATGCCCTTCACTCTGAAATCTTGGCAGGTAATTATCAGAGACCCCTTTTTGGGTTCCCGGATGTCTTCCCTTCTGGGGCACCGGGTTCTACTTTTAGCAGGTGCCCCCCTTTCTCTTGGAGATAATCACATCAATCCAGGGGGATGTGACCTAGAATCCGTTTTGTCTTTGAGAAACGAGGTCGCTTTCCTGGTGGAGGTGTCAGGAGATAGCGGGAAGCCCCAGGCTGTGAAGGGAGGTACTTCCTGGTCACCTCTTGCAAAGGTGCAGGTCACTGAGTGAAGACCGGTCCCTATGGCTGTGGCCATCAGCCCGCTGAAGTGACTCAGGCAAAGGCCATCAGTGTCCTCTTGGAACTGGCAAATTCCATGGCTTCTTTTCCATCCCATTGAACTTGACCTCTAGGTAGCATTTGAAATTGTTGCCATTCCAAGACTTGAATCTTTCTTTTCACCTCTACTTGAGCTGGTCATTCACTATCCACTCCTCAAATATAGTGTTGTTTTTTTTTAAGGTGAGGTAGCTGGTCTTGAAGAGGACCCGAAATGGTCCCCATCTCCTGGTCTTCATACCCTGTGTAATCCCCTCCCCTTGAGCATGGGCCTAAGGACTCACTTTTTAAAATTTATCCATTCTCCTTCTCCTCCCCCCTTTTCCTTCCTCCTCCTCTTTTTGTGTTACTGGAGATTGAACCCAGGGGCATTCTACCACTTGGCTACCTCACCAGCCCCATTTTATTTTTATTTTGAAACAGGTTCTCGCTAAGTTGCTGAGGCTGGCTGCGAACCTGTGATCCTCTGGTCTCAGCCTCCCAGGTACTGGGATTACAGGTGTGCACCACTGCACCTGGCCAATCCACTTCTTTTTAAAAAACATGATTAATTTAATTTTTAAGGTTGGCACACAGTAGTTGTCCATGTTTATGAGGTATGGTGTGCTCCTTTGATACCTGTGTGTATCACACGTGATTGAATCAGGGCAATCAGGATACCCACTGCCTGGAATCTTCTCCCCCTTTCTTTGTTGGCAAGACTGTTTGAAATAGCCTCCTCTAGCTATTTTGAAATGTGTGTTACATTATTGTTAAGGATGGCCACCCTGCTGTGTAAAGAATGCCAGAACCCACTCCTCCATCTAATTATCACTTTGTACCCCTCATCCTTATCCCTCTTACCCCTCTACCCTCCCCATTCTCTGATAAACATTTTTCTATTCTCTATTTCTATATGAACAGCCTTGGGTGAGATCCTATAGTATTTGTCTGTCTGTCTCTCTTTGGTACTGGGGATTAAACTCAGGGGCACTCTACCTCCGAGTACACCCCCTTTCTATTTTGGGCCGAGTACAGCCCCTTCTATTTTGAAACAGGGTCTCACTAAGTTGCTGATGGTCCCACTAAGTTGCTGAGGCTGGCCTCGAACCTTTGCTCCTCCTGTCTCAGCCTCCCAAGTACTGAGATTACAGGTGTGCAGCACTGCGTCTGCCTTGGTGCCTGTCTTTCTGTGCCTGGCTTATTTCCTGGGGACTTCACACTGTAGAACACAACAGTGTCACGAGACGCCCCTCCCAAGATGAAGTTACAAAGGGATTGCGGCTACTGTCTGCTCACTCTTTTTTGTTTTCGCATTTGCTCAATCTGAAGGAAGCAGCACCGAGTTGTACGCTGCCCTCTGAAGACTCCGACTCGGCCGGGCACTGAGGGCAGTTTCTGGCGGCCACCCACAGGGACCAGAGGCCCCAGCCCCGTGTCCCGTGAAGAACGGAGCCCAGCCCGCAGCCACGTGGGTGGGCTCCATGGCGGAGCCTTCCGCAGTTCACCCTGTACTGCAGATGCAGTTAGTCAAGATGAGGTCACACCAGAGGAGGGAGGCCCAAATCCAAGATGACTGGTGTCTTTTTTTCCAAGACAGCCAAGTGTGTCAGAGGATGGAGAGGTACAGGCAGAATGCCACTTGAAAATATGCTGACTGACACAGGCGTGTGAGTCGGTGTGTCAAGGAGACGTCTGCTGTCTCTTGTTCATCACAGTGCTATTCATAAGACCCAAGATAGAGAAGCAACCTAAGTGTACAGCATCGGGTGAGCAAGTGACAGAAATGTGTTACACATACACAACTACTCAGAATATTACTCAGTCCTGAAAAAGAAGAAAGTCCTGTCATTTGCAACAACATGGATGAACCTTGGGAATGTTATGTTAAGTACAAGTCAGTCACTGAAAGGTAAATCTGGGTGGATCTCATTTATACATGGAATCTAGAACCGTCAAATTCATAGAGCCGGAGAACGTGGTTCTCAGGACTGGGGGATGAGGGAATTGGGGATGTGTGGGTGAAGGGACACAAGATTTTAACTAGATAGAGGAATAAGTTCATGAGACCTATTATAAAACATGATGACTGCGCCGGGCGTGGTAGCCCACGCTTGTAATCCCAGTACTTTGGGAGGCGGAGACCGGAGGATCCGGGTTCGCGGCCAGCCTCAGCTCTCGCTCTGTCTCTCTCTCTCTCTCTCTCTCTCCTTAGTGAGGCCCTCCGCAACCTCGTGAGACCCGGTTTCAAAATAAAGCATAAAAAAATAGGGCCGGGGGCGTAGCGCGGAGGTAGAACGCCTCTGCGTTCAATCCCCGGTACCGCAAAAACAAACAAACAAACAAACAAACAAACAAAAAACCAAAAAACCCCAAAAAACAAAAAAACAAAACAAAACAAAAATAAACATGATGACTGGTTCGGCCCTAGCTCTCCGATCGATTGGTGCGGCGGTGGCCGGCTGGCGACTGGAGCATGTCCGCCCCGTCTGAGGAGCGCAGTGGGGGGTTCAGTGCGGACGCCGTGGGGCCAGTGGTACCAGACCCCGGAGGAGGTGTTCCTTGAAGTTCAAGGGCCGCCCGGCACCGCGCGCAGTCCATCCAGTGCGGCCTGCAGAGCCGGATGTGGCGCTGGCCGAGGACGGCCGTGAGATCCTCAAGGGCAAACTCTTTGATTCTACAATAGCTGATGAGGGAACGTGGACTTTGGAGGATAGAAAAATGGTCCGTATTGTTCTTACAAAGAAAGAGAGATGCAGCAAATTGTTGGACTTCTAGAATCTGAGTATGCAGCTGGTCCTTGGGTACAAGACCAAATGCAAAGAAAGCTTACATTAGAGAGATTCCAGAAAGAAAATCCTAGTTTTGACTTCAGTGGAACAGAAATTTCAGGAAACTACATGAAAGGTGGACCAGATTTCTCAAACCTTGAGAAATAACTTTTTTTTGCTGCATTCTGTGGATCCTAGCAGATGTTGCCAACTTAATCAAAGAAAGAAGAAAAATATGAATGCCTAGAGTTAACAAATTGCAAAATATATTTAAATATGGTTCTAAAAATTGCATTCAAGTATGATTTGCATAGGAAACATGTATTATGAAAACTGTTGTAAGGATATGTGGTGATTTTCTTGGACTTGTTTTTGCTCAGCATGGAGTTTTATATACTACAGTTTACTAACTTCATATGTAATTGTATTTTTACTAAAAAACCTAGGATACAGATCGTATTAACTGAAAGGGTGCCTTCAGGGGAAATTAAGTTTTTCTTTTGATAAGTATGATGAAGAAATTATGTTCAATAAACTTTTCAGAAAGTGAAAAAAAATAAAACATGATGACTATAATTAATAACAATATATTGTATACTTGAAAATGACTAAGAGAGCAGATTTTTTTTGTGGTACTGGGGATTGTACCCAGAGGCATTCTACCTCTGAGCTACACCCCAGCCATTTTTATTTATTTATTTATTGTTTTGAAACAGAGTCTCACTAGGTTGCTGAGAGTCTTGCTAGACTCAAACCTGTGATCCTCCTGTCTCAGCCTCCCAAGTAATGGGATTACAGGTATGTGCCGTCACACTTGGAAAGAGAGTAGATTTCTAGTGTTTTCACCATAAAAAATGATAGCTCTGAGAGGTAATGCATATTTTGAATAGCTTGAAATATGTATGCATATATCCACGATGTATACATATATCAAAGCATCATATTGTACCTCATAAATATACAGCTGTTCTTCAGTATCTGTAGGGGAATGGTTCCAGTAACCTCTCAGATATCAAAATTCAAGAATACACATATATACAATGGTACAGTGTTTGCACAGAACCTAAACACATCCTCACATAGACTTTAAATCATCTCTAGGGCCGGGCGTGGTGGCACACGCTTGTAATCCCAGTACTTTGGGAGGTGGAGACCGGAGGATCCAGGTTCATGGCCAACCTTAACGCGCATGCGCGCGCACAATCGATCTATCTTTCTCTCTCTCTCCTCTCTCCTCTCTCTCTCTCTACCTAGTGAGGCCCTCCACAACTTCGTGAGACCCGGTTTCAAAAATAAAGCATAAAAAAATAGGGCCGGGGTGTAGCGCGGAGGTAGAACGCTCCTGCATTCAATCCCCGGTACCGCAAAAAAAAAAAAAAAATCATCTCTAGATGACCTATAACACCAAACACAATGTAAATGCTGGGTAAACAGTTGTGTTGTTTAGGGGATAATGACAAGAAAGTCTGTAGATGTTCAGACAGGCACAGCCATCAAATAAGCAACAATGTAATATTTTAATACAGTTGTTGTTTAACATAGTCATTTTTGCTGGGTGCAGTGGTACATGCCTGTAATTCCAGTACTTGGGAGGCTGAGACAGGAGGATCGAAGGTTTGAGGCCAGCCTTGGCAATTTAGTGAGACCCTCGGCAACTTAGTGAGACCCTCAGCAACCTATCGAGACCCTGTCTAAAAAATAAAAAAGGGCTTGGGGTGTAGCTTGGAGGTAGAATGTCCCAGGGTTCAATCCCCAGTAACAACCTACCCCCCACACAAAAGGATAACTGTCAGGTAATGCATTTGTGACTTCACTAGCTCTAACCATTTGACAATGGTTATACAGTCAGCTCTCCATATCTGCAGGTCTCACCAACCTTGGATAGAAAATATTTGAAAAATATTGCATCTGTACTGAATATGCACAATCTTTTCTCCTTGTTATTATTCTCAAAATGATTTAGGATAGCAACTGTTCTTTTCTTTTCTTTCTTTTTCTTGGTACTGAGGATTGAACCCAGGGGCATTCTACCTCCCATCTACACCCCCATCCCTATTTTATTTTTTATTTCGAAAACAGCATCTCACTAAGTTGCTGAGGGCCTCACTAAGTAACTGAGGCTGGCCTCCAACTTGTGATCCTCCTGTCTCAGCCTCCCCAGTACTGGGATGGCAGGCATGTGCCACTGTGCCTAGCTAGTATAGCAACTGTTTACATATCTTTTACATTGCATTAGGTATTCTAAGTAATCTAGAGATCATGTAGAGTATAGGGAGGATGTGTGCAGGTCCTTCACAAATACGAACCCTATTTTATGTAGGGGACTTGAGCATCCTTGGGTTTTGGTGTCTGCAGGGGTCCTGGAACCAACCCCTTTCAGATACTGAGGGACAAAGTACTTATGGAACACCGATTCTGGGCCAGAGCCAGGAGAGGAGAGTGAGGAGACAGTTCCTGTTTCCTGCAAAATGGTGCAGTATTGCATAGACCCTTCCCACATTCCCCATGGACTTTAAATCATCTCTGGATGATTTATAATCCCTGACAGAAAGTAAATGTGGCGTGCATAGTTGTTACACTGTATAGGGAATCGGAGACCTGATACAATGTAAATGCTGTGTGCATAGTTGTTATATTGAATTAGGGAATAATAACAAGGAAAAAAAGTCTGTGCATGCTCAGAACAGATGCAATTTTTTTTTCTAATATTTTCTATCCGAGGTTGGTTGAACCCTGGGATCTGGAGAGCTGGCCCTATATACTTTGTGGAATGGTTAAATCTCGCCAATTAGAAAATGTATTACCCTCCATAGCTATCATTTTTGTGGTGTGAGCACTTAATGTGCACTCTTTACATTTTCAAGAATACGGTATATCATCATTAACTGTAGTCACCTTGCAGTACAATAAATCTCTTAACATTTATTCCTTCTATCTTGCTGTAATTATGTATACTTTGACCAACATCTCTCCAACTTTCTCTTCCCCCCAAACATGCCAGCCTTTGGTAATAATTCTTGCATTCTATATTTATTTTCCCTTCCTCCCTCCCTTCCTTTTTTTTGTTTTAAGGATTGAACCCAGGGACATTCTATCTCAGACCAACACCCCCAGCCCTATTTTATTTATTTATTTATTTTTTTATTTTGGAACAGGGTCTCACTAAGTTGCTAAGAGCCTCACTAAGTAGCTGAGGCTGGCCACAAACCTGTGATCCTCCAGTCTCAGCCTCCCAGGTACTGGGATTACAAGTGTGTGCCACCACACCCAGCTTGTATTCTATATTTCTATGAGATCAAGGTCTTAGATTTCACATAGAGATGAGATTGTGTGATATTTGGCTTTCTGTGTCTGGCCTGTTGTGCTTAATGTGATGTTCTCTGAGCTCATCCGTGTCATCATGAATGACAGAGTTTCACTCTTTTTTTATGTGTGAATAGTGAGACTGATTTTTTTTTTCTGTCCTAGAGATTGAACCCAGGGCCTCACCCATGCTAGGCAACTACTCTACCACCAAACTCCACCAGCCTTTTTTCTTTTCTTTTTTATATATATATTTTTGCGGTACTGGGGATTGAACGCAGGGGCATTCTACCTCTAAGATACACCCCCAGCCTGATCTTTTATTCTTTATTTTGAAACAGGGTCTCATTAAGTTGTGGAGGGCCTCACTAAGTAGCTGAGGCTGGCCTTGAACCTGTGATCTTCCTGTCTCAGCCTTCCAAGTTTACACCTGGGATTACAAGCATGCACCGCCACACCTGGGTCTTTTTCTTTTATTTTGAGACAGGGTCTCACTAAATTGCCGGGGCTGGCCTCCAATTTGTGATCCTCTTGGCTCAGCCTCCAGAGTAGCTGGGATTACAAGCATGCTCCACTGCACCCAACTATGAGCTTAAAAAATCGCAAAATAAGCCAGGCCTGGTGGCACATGCCTGTAATCCCAGTACATGGGAGGCTGAGACAGGAGGATAGCAGGTTCGAGGCCAGCCTCTGCAACTTATTTATTTATTTATTTGCGGTACCGGGGATTGAACCCAGGGGGTTTCTACCTCCGAACTACACCCCTGGCCCTATTTTTTATCCTTTATTTTGAAACCGGGTCTCATGAAGTTGCAGAGGGCCTCACTAAGTAGCTGAGGCTGGCCGCGAACCCAGATCCTCCAGTGTCAGCCTCCCAAGTACTGGGATTACAAGATTGCGCCACCACGCCCGGCTCAGCCTCAGCAACTTAAGTGAGGCCTTCAGCAACTTAGCAAGACCCTATTCAAAATAAAAGATAAAACGGGCCGGGCGTGGTGGCGCACACTTGTAATCCCAGTACTTTGGGAGGTGGAGACCGGAGGATCTGGGTTCGCGGCCAGCCTCAGCTCTCTCTCTCTCTCTCTACTTAGTGAGGCCCTCTGCAACTTCGTGAGACCCTGTTTTCAAAATAAAGTATAAAAAATAGGGCCGGGGGTGTAGTTCGGAGGTAGAACGCCTCTGGGTTCAATCCCTGGTACCGCAAAAAAAAAAAAAAAAAAAAGAAAAAAGAAAAAAGAAAAGAAAAGATAAAAAGGGCTGGGAATGTAGCTCAGAGATAAATGCCCCTGGATTTGATCCCCAGTACAAAAAAAAGTGAACTATATATACCATAAAATTGTTCAAAAGCACACAATTCAATGACATTTCGTACATTCATGATGTGCAAGCACTACCTGTATCTAGTTCCAGAACATTTCTATCACCCCAAGAGGAAACCCTGTCCCCATTCTGTCACTCCCCTTCTTCCTCCCCTGCCCCCAGTCCCTGGCAATCACTAATTTGCTTTCTGTCCTTCTGGATTTATCTGACCTGAGCATTTCATCTCTGACTTTCCCCTTTTTGTCTCCCCCGAAGTTCTGCTTTTGCTTTCAGACCCTTCGCTTGTGCATCAGGCTGCTCTGGGCTGAGGGTGGGGTGGAAATTGGGAGAGGGAGACCTGGCCCTCCTCCTGCCTCTTCGGCTCCCTCTGGGGCCCTGGACCGTGGGGAAGCTGCAAGCCAGTAATGAGACACCCCTCTCCGTTAATGACTCTGGGGGCTTCGGGGTTGCCTCAGGCCAGCTCTGTCCTAATTAACTGACAGGGAGCAGTGTCCCTCAGAGGAATTAGCCTTGATTCTTTCATCGCAGGCTCCTCTTGGCTCGGCCCCTGCTCAGGCCCCACCTTGCAGCTGGGACAGTCATCTGGGATGGCCCGGGATGCTCCATCTGAGCTGGGCCAGGCTGGAGCCGCCGGTCAGAGTGGACCTGGGGTGGCTGGAGGTTGGAGTCCCACAGGCTTGTGCTCAAATCAACTAGGTAATTAGCACTGTGGCCTACCACATGGCCTCTTTGAACCCCTCCTGTATCTGTGAAAGGAAGCCAGCAGCCTTTAAATGTGGAGAGAAGGAGAGAGTCACAGGACCAGGGTGAGGGTGAGGAACTGATATGCAGGCCATCAGGTAGCCACCGTGAACTTAGTCATTAGCTAACTCATACTCTAAGGTTATTAGTATCTTATTTTTACTTTTATACATTTATTGGTGCATTGTAATTATACAACACAGTGAGATTCGAAGTGATACAAACAGACAGGCCCACAGCACTTGGTGTGTTTCCGTCCTCATCCCACCCTGTTCCCTCCTCCGCCCTCCCTGTACATGTTACCTTTCATCCCAGTACCTGGGAGGCTGAGACAGGAGGATCACAGGTTTGAGGCCAGTCTTGGCAACTTAGTGAAAACCCTCAATAACTAAGCAAGACCCTGTTTCAAGATAAAAAATAAAAAGGGCCGAGGGTGTAGCTCGGAGGTAGAACACCCCTGAATTTACTTCCCAAGGCCCAAAATGAAAAAAAAAGTACCACAAAAAGAAGAAATGCTTCTTTTCAGTGTGTATTTTTTATTATTTTTACTTCATTTCAATTGATAGGTAAATTTGTATACATTGATTGCATATAACATAATGCAATTTTATACACTATTTTTTATTGCACCTACTTTTTTCTGTGCATGTGGTTCTGGGGATTGAACCTAGGGGCATTCTACCTCTGGGCTATACCCCCAGATATTTTTACTTTTTATTTTGAAACAGGGTATTGCTAAGTTGCTGAGGCTGGGCTCTAACCTGCAATCCTCCTGTCTCAGCCACCATGCCTGGCTCTTTCCCTGTTTTTGATAACCTGACAGTTTCCAGGGAGACTGGTTAGGTACCTTGTAGGATGCCCCTCTCTTGGAATTCATCTGATGTTTCCCTCATAGACTGGAGTTGTGGTGTTTTGGATCCTGAAGATGGAATACATAATTTTTAAGAATGCAGAAGGGGTTCTGAGACCCCAAAATTTGAGAGCCACGGCTATGTTATTTCCTTATCATTTTGTGGAGCAAAGCAAGTGTGCTGGTCTCATCCTTGCTACCTCTCCAGGCTCTGGCACCACCTGGCACACAAAAGTGGATGCAAAACAAATATTTTGGGGTAAATGACTACAAAAACCAGGTGTGCAGGGGGTGGGGCAGCTCCAGGCCCAGAGAAGTTAAGCAGAAACTTGGGAAGCACAGCTGGAGGCTGGCGTGGAGGGAGTGGGGAAGTAGCTGGGATGGGTTGCAGGTGCAACCCGGGGACCTGACATCTAGGCCAGGGGTTCAACATTAGCCACACTTTGGAATCACTTGGGGGAGGATCAAAATACACCCATACCTGGGTCACACTCCCAAGGGATGCTGATTTCGTTGGTCCCAAGATCAGGATTTTTAGAAGCTCTCCTGGGGACTGTAAAGTACAGCTGAGTTCAAGAACCACCTATTTAGGAAGTGTGTTCAAGGATTAGAGCCAGGGCTGTGTGGACAGAGAATTGGAACTGGAAGAGCAGCTCTTTGCCTGTGTGACCTTGGGCAAGTTACCAGACCTCTCTGAGCATCCATCCCCTCATCTGCAAATGGGGATAGCGATATCTACTGGATGGGAGCCTGTAGGTGAAATGTAAGTAAGAGAACCTGCCTAGTTCCAGAGGCTGCCATCAACAGCTGTTTAATAACCACAATAATAGCTGGGCATGGTGGCGCTTGTAATCTCAGTACTTGGGAGGCTGAGACAGGAGGATGGCAGGTTTGTGGGCAGCCTCCGCAAGGTATTGAGGCCCACTGCAACTTAGTGAGACCCTGT
>PVJS01051889.1:0-13813 GCA_004027185.1 Glis glis
TCTCTCTCTCTCCTTAGTGAGGCCCTCCACAACTTCGTGAGACGCGGTTTCAAAATAAAAGTATAAAAAAAAAATAGGGCCGGGGGTGTAGCGCGGAGGTAGAACACCCCTGCGTTCAATCCCCGGTACCGCAAAAAAAAAAATTAAATAAAAATACAAAAAAAAAAAAATAAAAAGGGTTGGAGGTGTAGCTTAGTGGTAGAGTGTACCTGGGTTCAATTCCCGTGCTGCCAAAAAAAAAGAAAAAAAAAATGAATGAATGAATTAACAGACAACAGAATGAAAGTGTATTCATTCAACAATGTATGTGTAAAACACTCATTACCTGTGGTGCTCATATAGGCCCTATGTGTAAGGCTCTGAAGGAATCACTGGGTAGGGCTAGAAAGTCAGTAAGACCAATATAAAAAGGAATATGTACATGTAGACTAGCAAAACGCAAGATGGAGTGAAGGAATCACTGAGTAAGGCTCGCCAGAGCTTACTTATTTAAAACATAATAGGGAATACGTACATGTAAACTACTAGCAAAATGCAAGATGGTATGTGGTTACATTTTTAAGTCACATACAGAGATTCTAGAAAGGCGAGTGAGTGAGATATACCATATGAGACAAGGCTTAACCAGAAATGTTCAACGGAGAAGCAGATCTTTGAAGTATGTTAAGAATTCTGATAAGTGGAGATACAGTGAAGGCATTCTAATCAGAAATTAATATATGAATCAAAGTGTTGAAATGAGAAAGTACCTGGGTTCAGAAATGGCAATGAGTTCAAGTTAAAAAAAAAAGCACAGGATTCAGACATGTAAGACGATGCTGTAGAGGTAGACTGGTACCATCCTGTGGAGGATCTTGAGTTCCATCCCCTGGAGATTTTAGTTTATTTAGGAAGTGACAAGGAGCCTTTGAAGACTTGAGAGAGGGAGAAACATGACCAGAACTGTGCTTTAGGGAACCAAACCTGAGGGCAGGTGAGCAGGAAAGGTATGAGTTTAAAAACCCATGAGACAGCCGGGCATGGTGGCGCACACTTGCAATACCAGTACTTGGGAGGCTGAGACAGGAGGCTCACCAGTTCGTGACCAGCCTCAGCTACTTAGTGAGGCCCTCCGCAACTTAGTGAGACCCTATTTCAAAAATAAGGAATAAAAAATAGGGCTGGGGGTGTAGCTCAGAGGTAGAATGCCACTGGGTTCAATCCCCAGTACCGCAAACAAACAAACAAACAAACAAACACCCAAAACACATGAGACAAGACTGCCTGGGTTTAACCCCTGGTTCCACTGCTTACTAATTGTGGGACCTTGGGCAAGTTATTTAACCTCTCTGTGCCTCAGGTTCTGCATATTAAATGGGGATGAGTGACAGTAAAAAAGATTATTGCATTCAATGAGGAAAAGGCACGCAAGGACTTAACGCAGTATACATCATCAACAAATGGCAGATTCCCTTGCTGAGAGAACAGTTCAAAAACTGGTTCACATGTCTGACAAGAGGCAAAAGCAAGCTGGGCACAGTGGTGCACGTCTGTAATCCCAGTATTTGGGAGGCTGAGACAAGAGGATCACAGGTTAAGGCCAGCCTTAGCAACTTAGTGAGACCCTGTTTCAAAAATAAAAAATTTCAAAAAAGGGCTGAGGGTATAGCTTAGAGGCAAAATGTCCCTGGGTTCAATCCACGATACAAAAAAAAAGGCAAAAACAAGCATCTGGATTAGAGTGGTGACAATAATGGAAGATGTATCAAAACCCCAAAAAGCACAGAAAAATCAACAGGCTTCCAGACATTGGACATTAGTCAAAACAGGACAATTTTGACCCCTGAGAGATGGAAAACAAGAGAGATGAGCTCTGTGGTTATCCAGCATACTGACCACAGAGCATTTTCAGGCCCTGGTGCAGACAGTAAAACCCAGGTGGAGCTCAGTCACCACCTAAAGTTGAGAAGACAGAACTTACGAGTCCGAGGAGGCCATGGCATCTAGAGTCGGCTGGCAGAAGACCAGAGGGAGAGAGCTATAGAAACCAGCAGAGGCGGCAATGGAATCCTCAGTTGAGTCATGATCAGCGCATGGATGTCAGGATATTACCTGAGGTCAGGGGAAGAACCACCAGAGAGAGGAGGGACCAGAGGAAACAATCTCCGGACCTACACAGGGAAGCAGAGCTTATGTTCCCATGAGTCAGGGGAAACCTTGTAATTCCTGAGACACTAGTCAGACTATGTAGAAGAGGACTGCCTCAGTTAAATGGGGAAAATTAGTTCCAGCCTGATTACTGGGCTGGTCCTATCTAATAAAATCAAGTCTTAAAAGGATAAAGTTATTTCAAATAGTATCTCAGAACAAAGCTCAAGAATATTTACAGGAATGCAAAAGTATGTAGCACCTATGCCATATGAATGACACCCAATAAAAAGATATAAGATATAAAAAAGCAAGAAATACAACTCATAATGAGGAGAAAAAAGACTGATTCAAAAATGACATATATAATAGAATTAGTAGATAAGGCCATTAATTTAGTTATCACAATTATATTCTATACATTCAATAAGGTAGAGGAAAGATTAAGCATGTCATGTAGAAATATGGAAGATATAAAAAGGCCTATTTAAATTAGGGATAAAAAGGATAATGTCTGAAATGAAAAAATACACTGGACAGGAGTGATAGCACATTAGACAATGCAGAAGAAAAGATTAGTGAACTTGAAGGCACGGTAATAGAAACTCTCCTAAGTAGAACATAGAAAAAAAAAGAGACTGGAATGAACACAGCATCATTTTTTTGTACAGTAACTTCAAGTGACCCAGCACATAACCAATTAAAGTTCTCACAGGTGGGAAGTTGATACTTGAAGAAAAAATGGTTAAAATTTGGTAAAACTAAAAACCCACAGATATAAGAATCTCAACAAACATGCATCACAAAGAAAATTACATCAAAACTCAACATAAACAAATTGCATAATAGCAGCGATAAAGAAAAACTCTTAAAAGTTGCCAGAGAAGAAGCCAGTGCTAATATACAGGGGAACGGTAAGCTCTTGGCTGGAAAGAATGCAAAAAGGGAAACAAAATCTTTAAAATCTGAAAGAGAAGAACAGTCAACCTAGAATTCTGTATCTAGTGAAAATAAAAATACCTTCCAAAAATAAAAGTGAAATGTACACTTTTTCTGACATATAAAGGCTCAATGAATTTATTGCCAAGAGACCTGCACTACAAGAAATACAAAAGAAAGGAAGTCCTTCCAACAGAAGGAAAATAGTACCAGATAGAACTATAAATCATATAAAGAAGGAAACACACTGGAACTGATAAATACATGGAAAAATATAAAATACATCTTTTCTTATTTTTAAGTGTCCTTAAAAGGTTAATATCTAAAACAAAAATAGTAACAATACATTTTGGGGTTTTGAATATAGAAGGAAGTAAAATGTGTGATATTAACACAAAGGCCAGGATGGGGAAATGAATATGCATTATTGTAAGGTTCTTAGACTAGACTATAAACAAAGTGGTATAGTATTATTTACATAGAGAGACTATATTAAGTTAAAATGTATATTACAAACTCTAGAGCAACCATTAAAAATAGGGGTGGGGGCAGTAAGCATACAGACAAAAAACAGAAAACAGAGCAAAATGATAGATTTGAATGCAACCATATCACATGAAATGTAAATGGTCCCAACACCTCACTTAAAAAGCAGAGATCATCAGACTGGATTACAAACAC
The DNA here is from genome assembly GCA_004027185.1 of Glis glis. NCBI lineage: Eukaryota > Metazoa > Chordata > Mammalia > Rodentia > Gliridae > Glis > Glis glis. Next base: position 3,748 of record PVJS01051889.1, read on the forward strand.
CAAATACTGCATGCTGCCTACAAGAAATCCATTTCAAATATAAAGGCACAATAGAGTGAAAGAATGGGCTAACACCAGACAAAATACAGCTAGAGTGGCTATATTTTTTAACATTACTATTAGACAATGTGTATTTCAAAGAGTATTACCATGGACAAAGACAGTCCCTTCAAAATGACAAATGGGCCAATTCATCAAGAGGACAAAACAATACTATATGGACCTAATAGTACATCTTTAAAATACATATAATAAAAAATGGTAGAAGTGTAAGCAAAAAAATAGGCAAAGCTACAATTATTGTAGATTTCAATACTTTTCCATCAGTAAATGATAGAACAAGTAGAAATTTTGAACAACACTGCCAGCTAACTTAATCTAGTTGATATTTATACAACACCTTTACATTTCTGGACTACATATTCTTTTCATATGCACAGGGAATATTTACCAAGATCATATTTTGAGCACTAAAAAAAGCCTCAAAATTTTTAAAATAATTCCAGTTAGCTGGGCATGGTGGCGCACGCTTGTAATCCCAGTACTTTGGGAGGCGGAGACTGGAGGATCCGGGTTCGTGGCCAGCCTCAGCTCTCTCTCCCTGTCTCTCTGTCTCTCTCTCTCTCTGTCTCTCTCTCTCTCTCTCTCTCTCTGCTTGGTGAGGCCCTCCGCAGCTTCGTGAGACCCGGTTTCAAAATAAAGGATAAAAAATAAGGCCGGGGGTGTAGCGCGGAGGTAGAACACCCCTGGGTTCAATCCCTGGTACCGCAAAAAAAAAAAAATTCGTTATACAAAATATATTCTTTGACTATAATAAAATGAAATTAGAAATCAATAACAGAGAGATATCTAGAAAAATCTCAAAATATTCGCAAATTAAATAATAAACTTCTAAGAATTAATGAACAACTCTACCTATTTTGAAGAAGTGATACATTTCTTTTTCTTAGATTATGAGGATTACATAAGCTACATGGTTTTTGCCTTGGCTATCAAGAACCCAGGGCTAAACAAAAAGTTTAATCAAAATAATCATATCTACTCTTACAGCATGCATTCATTCAACTGCATTTGAGCATCTAGTGCGTGATTTTATAGAATCTAGGCATACAAAGAGAATGCAATACAGTCCTTGCTCAAAAGGCCAGTTTAATGGTCAGGTGTGGTGAACAGTGTATTTTCTAAAGCTCAACTATTTTCATTTAACATACTTTGTAAAACATGTCCTTTATAAAAAATTGTATTGGGCCGGGCGTGGTGGTGCACGCTTGTAATCCCAGTACTTTGGGAAGCGGAGACCGGAGGATCCGGGTTCGCAGCCAGCCTCAGTTCTCTCTCTCTCTCTCTCTCTCTCTCTCTCTACTTAGTGAGGCCCTCCACAACTTCGTGAGACCCGGTTTCAAAATAAAGTATAAAAAATAGGGCCGGGGGCGTAGCGCGGAGGTAGAACACCCCTGGGTTCAATCCTTGGTACCACACACACACAAAAATTTGTATTTAATCTCTTCCAGAAAAGGTGTTGGCCCCTTGCAATTCCCAACTAAGTAGTTGTGTGCAAGAATTTTAATAGTAGCCTATGTTAAAATAATTCAAGCCAGGCGTGGTGGTACACGCTTGTAATCCCAGTACTTGGGAGGCTGAGACCGGAGGATCCGGGTTCGTGGCCAGCCTCAGCTACTTAGTGAGGCCGTCCGCAACTTCGTGAGACCCTGTTTCAAAATAAAGGCTAAAAAAATAGGGCTGGGGGTGTATCCCAGAGGTAGAATGCCCCTGGGTTCAATCCCCAGTACCGCAAAAAAGTAATAATAATAATAATAATTCAAAATGTATGAAATTACGGAAAATTTATAATGTGTTTGCAAGGGCAAATAATGATAGGTTTTTGGATGATTTATAGCACCACTCCTCTCTCTCTTGGAGTAAATAACCTAGATGTGACTGTCTTAAAATATTTTTTCAGCAATAATATAAGACTTTTGACATCAAAGGAACAAACAAATAACTGACTAGGTAGGAACTAGTGTTCAAGTTGGTGGGGGTGTTATCTTACTAACACAGGCACTCAGGAGGTATAAGAAAGGCAATCCTGTGCCAAGGTGGCATCACAGAGCTGCACTTGGAGCTGCCAGCTCGGGGGAAGACTGCGATGGAGCCTGGCCCCCACGGTGCCTACCTTGGGCACTCTTGACTTCAGTTTCCTCCTCTGTAAAACGTGGGGGCAATGACAGATGACCTCTAAGGTCTCTTTCAGTTCTGTAATTCGGTGGACCTCCTTTAGTTGGAGATTCAAAGAAAACATTCCAAGAGGGAAGTCTGTTGCACCTCCTCACCACAAGCTATTTAGTTATTAAAACTAGACCTGATGATACCACATAGCACATTCTAGGTGATGCGCTAGGTGTGATATGGAAAGGGAACCCTGGAATGTACTAGCAGTCAGAAGATCTGAGCCTTACTTTTTGTTTAACCTTAATAAAAGGGATAACTAATTGCAATTCAATTGCTCTCAGCTTTAGTTTCCTTAGGAAAAGAGGCAGAAATATAAATGATGCAAGTTTAGGGAAAGAAACCAGTTCCTCGCTGTGGACAGCTATGAAAGCCTCTTGGAGAGGAACCTTGAAAGGACAGACAGAGGGACGAGCAATGGCCCTGACTCATACAAAGGCTGCACACTATAGTAGAGGACATGAGCTTTGGAGTAGGGTGGGCTTCACTTTAAATCTTAACCCTTCCTCTTCCAACTCTGGGACCTTGGACAATTCAGCTTCCTAAGTATCAGTTTCCTCAAATTTAAAATAGGTACAATTTGTAGGCTTTTTTGTTTGTTTGCTTGGGTTTTGTTTTTGTGGTACTGGGTATTGAACCCAGGGGCATTCTATCTCCGATCTACACTCTCAGCCCTATTTTATTTTTTATTTTGAAACAGGGTCTCACTAAGTTGCTGAGGCTGGCTTTGAATCTGCAATCCTCCTGTCTCAGCCTCCTAAGTACTCGGATTACAGGCATGCTACATCACGCCTGAATACTTTGTAGTTGTAAGGATTAAAGATAATTACTAAAGGCCTAGCGACTGGCGACAGGGGCATGGCAGGAAGTAACAGACTAGTAAAGCAGAGGACATGACTATAAGGGAAGGTAGGGGACAATCTGCAGAGGGCCTGACCAGACTGTTAGCTAAGAGCCTAGTGCTGAAAGTGGGGTTCAGTGGGATTAAGACTTAAGGTTAGAAAGGGCTCAGTCGGAGGTACAATTCAAGACAGTCCATTAGGAAAACCTGAGATTTGAAATGATGGGGAAACCAAGCACCAACAGCCATAGCCGAGATTAAATTCAAAGTGGTACGGCACAGCTGGCATCTCGGAGTCTGGCAGGGATGGGAGGGGAACAAGCGAGGAGAGTCTTGGGCAATTGCCTAACTGTATTGCTTAACTGTTTTGGTAAGTGTGGTGCTTGGGTATTTCCGAATCAAAGCTGACATCTTATGCTTTTTTATACACACAACTAAGGATGGGGCGGGCAAGACAGTTACGGGGCAGATCTGTGATCTAATTTCTCAAGTCTGTAGCAGAGTAAGAGGTACAAGGGAGAAAAAAAGACTGAAAGTACAGTTAGGGAGTTATTTCAAAAGTCCAAGTAGGAGGTAACAGGAGCCTGGTCCAAGCCCATGGCCATAGGGATGACAATACAAGTGACAAATGGATACTTTGGGGGAAATGTCTACCAGGATATGGCAATTTACAGGCTGTGGCAGATAAGGGAGGAAGAGGAGCGCATGCGTAGTAAGGCTCTGAGCGGCATTACCAGGACCATGGCGATGGACCTCAGCAGAGGCCATCGAAGGAACTGGCCGCTTCAGGATGAGGAGAGCCACAGTGCAAGGAGCTTATAGCTGGCCATCGGAAGGCATCCTTAAAATACCGCCACACGGCCAGGGATTCCTCCGCCCCCCATCTGAACCTGAAACACTTCATCTCCTCTTGGACAATACCTGTGACAAGCTAACAGGGGAAAGGAAAGCACTGAGCACAAAGAATTTCATAAATTAGATCCAAAGCTTACCTTAACAGCTAATATTTTCCCACTGGGGACATGATATGCTCTATAGGAAGAAAAAAATAACAAAGTTACTTGAGATCACTAAACAATCTATAAAATGGTTAAGGATGTAAATGTCAATCCAAACATTTCTGCTGCAATGGAGACATACATGATACTTTCAAAGAACATTAGTCAAGTTAGTCATTTACATTTCTATGGAGCTTAATGGTTTACAAAGTGATCCATTATACATACCTGAAAACAACCCTTCAAGGAAATGCTGGTACTAGTATCCTCATTTTATAAACGAAAACTCTGAAGCATAACAAATCAAGCAGTGTGCCCAGTGGTGCCCAGTGAGTAATGGCAGAGCTCGACCTCAAACCCAGGTCTTCTGGCTCCAGATCCCTGTGACAGCACTGTGTGTGTGGGGGGAGAGGGGGCAGGGGTCCCCTACAGTTCCATGCTAAGCACTGTATAGCAGCACAGAAAATGGGAGGTTTTCTTGTGTTTCTTTCAATTACATATACAGATAAACTCCATCACTACCTTTCATCAAAATAATCACAAAACACATAGATTACTTATGGCTTATAATACAAATTATTATGTAAATATAAGAAACCACAGTTATAAGACTCAAGCATGTGGCTCATCTTTTCCTTAGAGAAAGAGAGAGAGGCAGGCTTAAAGTACCAGATACAGTGAAATAAATGTAACTTTTTGGGGAGGATTTTTTTTTTTTTTTTTGCGGTACCGGGGATTGAACCCAGGGGCATTCTACCTCTGCGCTAAACCCCCGGCCCTATTTTTTATACTTTATTTTGAAACCGGGTCTCACGAAGTTGTGGAGGGCCTCACTAAGGAGAGAGAGAGAGAGAGAGAGAGAGAGAGAGAGAGGGAGAGAGAGCGAGATAGCTGAGGCTGGCCTGAACCCAGATCCTCCGGTCTCCGCCTCCCAAAGTACTGGGATTACAAGCGTGCACCACCACGCCCGGCTCAGGATTTATTTTTTTAATGTGCTTTTATTGATGCATTATAGTCTCACATCATAATGTAAATCATGTTGACAGTGACATACAGGCACACAGCATTTGGTACCCCCCCACCTCCCCATTTTCCCCCTTCCCAATACAGAGTACTGAGATTGACGTTGGTATATTCACATATATACACAGAGTCGATGGTAGTAATTCCATTAATGAACCTCACTCTCCCCCCCTCCCCTTCCCTTAGACCACCTCCCTGGTGAAATAACTGTAACTTAAACAAAGAAATATGAATGGGGTTGGGAGTGTAGCTCAGTGGTAGAGTACTTGTCTAGCATGTTGGGTTTGATCCCAACACTGCGGGGAGGGAGGAGGAAAAAGAAAAAGAAAAATATGAACACATTCATTTAGGAAAAAAGCGAATAAGGTATGCAGAAATAAAATACTATTCAAGTCCTACTGTGTTTAAATGAAATGTGTTCTTTTACACACACACACGGCAGGGGCCACACATTCTGACCGTTATCCAGAAGCAAACTGCCTTGTGTAAAAATTTCAAGACAAACCACATAGTATAAAGAAGCATTGTTACTGCAAGCCCATAAAAATATGAAGAAGCAAATTAGTTTGGAAGAACTAAAATTTGCTCTGTGGAGGACTTTACACATGAACCAAGCTCAGATTGCTCTTCCTTTCCCCAGCAAGCGTTGACATGTGACTGGGTAAGGACTAGAGGAAAGGGAAGTTAGAGCCTCAGGGATTCCTTGTCCTCACCTGAGTGGTTGCAGAAGATCTTTACCAGGACTTTCGCTCATTTCTTTCTTTCTTTTTTTTTTTTTTGGCAGTACTGGGGATTGAACCCAGGGGCATTCTACCTCTGAGCTACACTCCCAGCCCTATTTTTTATTCTTTATTTTTGAAACCGGGTCTCACTAAGTTGCGGAGTGCCTCACTAAGTAGCTGAGGCTGGCTGCGAACCCAGATCCTCCAGTCTCAGCCTCCTAAGTACTAGGATTATAAGCGTGTGCCACCACACCCAGCTTTGCTCATTTCTTAAAATAAAAATAAAACATATTTTCCACTATTACCAAAATGGAAACATAAGTTTTTACTGTTTTGACAAAAATATTTGGTTGTTCTGTCAAATTTTTAACAGGTTTATTGAGGTATAATTTACATATCATAAAATTCACCTATTTTAAGAGTATAATTCAATCATCTTTAGGAAATTTAGAGCTGAAAAATCACTGACAGATGTTTTGAGAGTTACTGACTATAGAATGGTTTAGTTATTAAGAGCCCACAGTCAAGACTAGGAAAATACACACACGCACATACACGTATGTATTTATCTACATTGTTAATGTTACAAGAACTTATTCATTCCACTTTTCCTACTTGAGTGGACAAAGGTTGAACCAATTGAGGAAGGTAAACTTAGCTTTTATTATATCAGTTAATTGTACTGAAATTCAAATATAGCTCATTCAAAGGAAAGGGAAGACTATAAAAATTAGGTGGCAATAATACACTTTACAAAAGAATTCTTTTATCCATATAAGTGTCTAAAGATTTTCTCTAAATAACAGCCTTCTTAGTATATGCAAATAATGTTTCTAAAAAAGTTTTTATACTTTGTATAAAGTAATAAAATTTTTATAAGTGGAAATCCTATATTATACTTGTTTTAAAACAAATTACCTTTACTATGTTAATATCAGACTTTTACAATGCAAAGCTACATTTCAGCTCACAATTTGATTTATGACATATCCAAACCCATGTAATAAATTGATATAAAGACTTGTACCATATTTTTCTCAATGCTTGACAGAGATGTTGTTATAGACTATGCTAATTTGAAATGAATTTGCGACATTCAGTAACATTATTCCATATAAATACAGGTAATAGAATATGTAAGATTTAATACTAATGTATTATTTTTTCCCTATATGCCACAGATTCTTTTAATTTCAACTTTTTAAAAATATTGTATATTAGAATCACTAACCACAGACTGAAACATGAAGAGAAATAGTTGAATGCATACACGAGGATTTGCAAGTTGTAAAAAGAGCAGTGTTGTTACTTTGAATAAGCAACACCTGGACTTCTGAGACCAGTTGCAGCGATACAGGGAATGATTAGCAGATAGCCTAATATATATTCCATACTGGACAGTTTGGCAACTTAATTAGCTTGTCAAGAAAGCCGATCTCTTTTCCAAAAGAAAGGTCTTCTATTTCCAAGTGAATTAAAAGGGGAGGCTTGATGATTTAATTATGACGCACGCTAATTCATCCGTGGAAGTTTGGGTTCGATTTCGAGCAATAAAGCCGCCGTGTGGCTTGGTTTACAGTGCAGTGACAGTACCGATTTAACATTTAATCATGGAGGAGAAGTGGATGACAGAGGCGATGCCAGGCATGAGTCGGGTACGTCCGTTAACTTTGCAAATGGCATTCTACCTGGAGAAAAGGCATCTGTTTGCTTTCAACGGATACTGCATCTCAATCGGATACTGCGTCTCCATTGTCTTGACCTTCCTCAACACATTAACTGTAAAGTGATTAATGAAGTTTGAATGGAGGCTCTGGTTACACCAAAAGACAACTATACACCTCTGCAATGTTTTAATTAACAGCTAACACTTCAAATTAGTTTGTTGTTGCCACAGTAATTACCTGTTCCAAAGAGTGCGTGGAGGAAGCATTTTTTTTTTTGAGATATTTCTAGTGCTTAGTCCTTCAGTGTTCCATTTTGTTAGTAACCAGCACAGGCCTTCTGGGAATAGCCCCAGCCCTTAAAATTGACCACACAATATATACACTTGAGGATGGCAAAAGCTAGTAGCCTGGCATAAATTTTTGAATATGTCAAATAACAAATAAACAAAATCAACACAAGAAGACATTTACTATTCATACTTTCTTTTTTTTTTATTTTTTGCAGCGTTGGGGAATCTAACTCAGGTCCTCAGGCATGCTAGGCAAGTGCTCTATCTTGGAGCTACATCCCCAGCCCTCTTACTTCCTTTTTTCCTTTGGAACAGTAGGTTCTAGATGACTGAACAAAGAAGTTGGTCTCAGTGTTTAATCTTGGTAGAGAATCAGAGTTAACTGAGCTAGTAGGGTATACAGAAAATAGTCAAGTCTAACCCCGTTCTTTTACGGCAGAAACACCCCAACGCCAGGTTAAGTAACTTGTCCAGGCTCACACAGTCAGTGGCAAAGCCAAGAGAGGAAGTGTGGCAGAACCTAAACTGTGTTAGGACCTATAGGAAATAAGTGGCGATGATTAAGTTTTCTTACCTGTATTCTAGGGCAGTGAGACACACACCTCAAAATGTACGTACAGACTATTTCAGTCAAGCTAAGGCCCATCACGTCCACATCTCTCCAGGCAAGGACGCACTCTGCAATCGCTGCCAGTCTATCCTGGGAGGCAGGAGAGCAAAGGGTTTGGGCTCTGAAGTCATGGCTGGTTCTGATCCCAGCCCTGCCACTTCTTAACCACGGGACTGAGACTGTTAGTAAACTGCACCGTGTCTCTGTGGTCTCAAGTCTGGAACAGGGACAGTAGTCCCTCCATTACAGAGCTGTGAGGATGCAGGGAGATGGCACTGAGCACAGGGCCTGGCACTCAGTAGGCATCCATCTGAGGGCAGGAAGCTAGGATGTCTTTAAAATAGCTGAGTGTTTTATTTTATTTTATTTATTTTTTTTTTTGCCGTACCGGGGATTGAACGCAGGGGCGTTGTACCTCCGCACTACACCCCCGGCCCTATTTTTTATACTTTATTTTGAAACCCGGTCTCACGAAGTTGCGGAGGGCCTCACTAAGGAGAGAGAGAGAGACAGACAGAGAGAGAGAGACAGAGAGAGAGACAGAGAGAGAGACACAGACAGAGAGAGCATTGACAGGGAGAGAGAGTGAGGGAGCTGAGGCTGGCCATGACCCGGATCCTCCAGTCTCCGCCTCCCAAAGTACTGGGATTACAAGTGTGCACCACCACGCCCGGCGCTGAGTGTTTTAAGAGTAAAACCTACTAAAACAGACTGAAAAAGCAAGAATATCTCTATGCTGAAGTCAGGCTTCATGCTCTACAAATGAACATCTAATAAATATTTTTTTCTTTTTCTTTTCTTCTTTTTTTTGGTACTAGGGATTGAACTCAGGAGTGTTCTACCTCTGAGCTCCACCCCCAGCCCCCACCCCCTTTTTTGAAACAGGGTCTTGCTAAGTTGCTGAGGTTGGCCTGGAACCTGCATTCTTCCTGTCTCAGCATCCCATGTACTGAGATTACCAGAGTGGGCTACCACGCCTGGCTCACTGAACCAATTTTGAAGACAAAGAATTAAAACAGCCTCTACAATGCCACGGATATGCCATGATTCAATTTCTGGATTTCTTACCATATTTACCTTGTGCCCATGACTCTAAGTTATTTACAGCACAGACAGTTGTGACAAGCGCCCCATTCATGTGTTCGTCTGGGAAGAAACAGCATTTGACAACTGCTGCTGCTAAGTGAGAAAGCCAGTGTTTCATTCTCCTGGAGTTAATAAAAAGGGAACTATAAGCTAACCTAAAAGTATCTATCACCTTCTTATAGACTCTATGAAATAAAATGCTGAAGTCTCTCTCCCGTATTTTTCAGACTTTAGCTGCTCTATCATAGCCCTTAACACATTGCAGAAAATTGTTAATGTGTCTGTGTGCCACACAGGACAGTGAATGCTACATGTCTTAATCATCTTTCTGTTCTTTCTTTTTTTTTTGGGGGGGGCGGGGGATTGAACCCAAGGGCATTCTGCCTCAGAGCTACACCCCTGGCCCTTTTCATTTTTTACTTTGAAATAGAGTCCTTGCTAAGTTGCTGAGGCTGGCCTCAAACCTGTGATCCTCCTGTTTCAGCCTCCCAAGTACTGGGATTACAGGCATGTGCCACCACACCTGGCTCTTTCTATTCTTTATGCTTAGCACAAGTGCTAGCTCATTGTAAGTGCTTCATACTTTCTTTTTTTTTTTTTTTT
>PVJS01051890.1:0-13813 GCA_004027185.1 Glis glis
CTCTCTACTTAGTGAGGCCCTCCGCAACTTCGTGAGACCCGGTTTCAAAATAAAGTATAAAAAATAGGGCCGGGGGCGTAGCACAGAGGTAGAACGCCCCTGGGTTCAATCCCTGGTACCGCAAAATAAATAAATAAATAAATAAAATAAAATAAAATAGGGCCGGAGGTGTAGATCAAAGGTAGAACCCCTCTGGGTTTTATCCCTAGCACCACACACACACACACACACACACACACACACACACACACACAAATCCCAGTGCCCCCTAAACCAACAACCCAATTCATAAGTGGGTGCAATAAACAGTTCGGCAGAGACGCCCTACAAATGGCCAATGCGCACATGAGAATGTGCTCACAAATGATTAGGGAAGTGCAAATCAAAAGCACAATTAGATGCCACCTTGGGCCCCATAGGCTGACTAATATAAAACAAAACAAAAAGCAAAGAAACAAACAAAAGGAAATAGCAAGCGTGGGCGAGGATTTGGTGTCCTGGCAGGTAGGGATGTAAAACGATGCAGCTGCTGTAAAGAAAAACCAATATGGCCATTCCTCAGATGAGTTAAAAATAAAATTACCATATGATCCAGCAGTTCCGTTTCTAGATAGATACTCAGAAGAATGAAAAGCAGGGGCTCAAAGAGATACTTGTACATGAATGTTCCTAGCAGCATTATTCACAATAGCTGAAAGATAGAAACAACCCCAATGTCTAGCAACGGAGACTGGATAAACAGAATGTTGTCTAGCCATGCAATGGAATATTATTCAGCCTGAAAAAGGAAAGAATTTTCTGACACATTCTACAATATGGATCAACCTCGAAAACATTATAAGGGAAAAGAGAGGGCTCCCAATGAAATAAGTGGGACACAAAGTGAAATAAGCCAGACTCCAAAGGACAAGTATTGCATGTCCTTCTTTTTTTTTAAAAAAAAGAAGTATTCTTTTTTTTTAAAAAAATTTATATTTATTTATTTCACTTTTTTTTGCAGTACTCAGGATTGAACCCAGGGGCATTCTACCTCTGAGCTACACCCCCAGTCCTATTTTTTAATCTTCATTTTCAAACCGGGTCTCACTAAGTTGCAGAGGGCCCTCACTAAGTAACTGAGGCTGTCCTTGAACCTGCGATCCTCCCGTCTCAGCCTCCCAAGTACTGGGATTACAAGCATGCACCACTATGCCTGGCTCCAGCATGATTCTTCTTATATGAGGTGGATAGAGGTATCATTTATAGGCAAAGTCATAGAGATAGTATAATAGAGGTTACCACGATACACACACACTGGAGATTGAACCCAGGGGCATTCTTCCTCTGAGCTACACCCCCAGCCCTTTTTATTTTTCATTTTAAAACAGGGTCTTGCTAGGTTACTGGGAGTCTCACTACTTGCTGGGGCTGTACTGGAACCTTCGATCTTTCTGTCTCAGCCTCCCAAGTACTGAGATTACAGGCATGGGCCACCAAGCCCTGAATGTGAATATATTTAAATGTCATCTATTTAAAAATGGTTGACGTGGTTAAAAAAAAAAAAAGAACATCCTAATGCCCAGACCACATCACAGATCAATGAAATCAGATTTTTGGGGACAAATCAGAGACATCAAACTCCCTTGATGATAAAAATGTACATCAAAGGTGAGGAACAGGGACCTCCACTATGCCAGATATTTTTAGAAAACGGGTCCCATATTTTCAGTTCCTATCATTAACTTCCTAGATGTCCCAAAGCTGCTCATACTCAGCTTATCCAAACTGAACTTTTATTTTCCTCTCCAAACTAGTAGCTCTAGCATAGCCATCTACCTGGTTCTCCATCTAGACACCTGGGTACCACCCTTAAGAAAACGCATCGCTTCTTCTTGCCTTCTTGCTCATGTCGTAGCCTGATCGGGGAAGGGAGGCCACCCTAACATCTGGAACTGGAGCCCTGCCCCTTTGTCCTCAGTCCCTCCAACAACAGCTTCATCTTGCATCTAGGAAGCGCATCCCTTTGGCTCCTGGGGGACAGATGTGGCTGGAGGAGGCTAATACAGGGGTCCAGTCGAAAAGCCCAGTTGTAAAGGTGGTACCAGGAAAAGGCAGATTCAGGTCAAGTACACGAGGAAGCTTTAATCAGTGCACTGTCTACTACTCGGGGCCACAGGCAGCTTGCACGCCCTCTGCATGGTGCCTGCAAGCCAAGTGCTCCAGGCCAAGTGCTCACAGGTTCCTCTCTTTGGGTTTCTTCCCCGCCTTCTATCTGGGTTGATCCCCAGCTCCTGTGGAGGTTTAGCTCAGAGGCCTCTCTCTGCTCTGCCATCTACGACTGCTCTAGGCAGAGCTACCTTCTTTCTGTACTGCGCTCCCGCAGGGCCCCCAGCAAGGAGTATCTGTGATCACACAGCCTTGCGATTCTGTGTACGTCCTTTCCCCAGTGGACGGTGAGCTCCTGGTATGCAGGGAACATGTTGTGTTGACCATGATTCGCTGGATAGAAGGGAAATTTTACCCCAGCAAGATTTTGTCCAGGTTCCCTGGCCCTGTGACATATTTCTGGGATGTTGTGGCCTGTGCAGCTATAACTGGAGGGTGGACCCTGCGCTTGGCCTCCATGCGTTGGTGCCAGTCTAATGCCATGGGTGACAGTCACAGGCCTCCAGTCAGATCGCCTAGGTGTGTGCTCCAGGTTCTGCACTTGGTGTCTTTCCTGTCTGCAGGTCTCAGTAAACTAGGGACAAGCGTGCACGCAGTTCTTCGGTTTATTGTGAGGAGGGAATGAGTTAATAGAGTGGCAACGTGCACAGTAAGTATTCAGTAAATGTTAGCAGTTATCTTCGTAATTTTGAAAAATCTATTCAGCTTGGCTAAGAAATCCGAGGTTGAACCTGAGAGGACATGAACAGACCCCTCAGGACCCAGCACCTGCCTCATGCCTGGCATCATCTGTCAAGTCTGCCCTTAGTCCTGGCAGGGTGCTGCACACAGGCCTCGGGAGAGGAGGCTCTGAGGCCCAGCCAGAGGAGTCAGGGAGGCCACGCTGAGTCCCCGGGGCGAGGCTGGCCAGGAACCTCTACACAAGTTGTCTGGGTTGCTCTAAGCTCTGTAGCTCTGGAGCCAGTGGCCTCCTCTGTAAAAGGCAGTGGAAGTTCCAACCACGCAAGGTACAGAGGATTAAAAGAAATAAAAGATCCACGAGGGTTATGGAAATTGTAAATGCCACGCTAATCTAATAGATTATTGTTATCTATTAGCTCATCTGATTTACATAATCTCACCGGAAGTGGGTGGAGTCTCTTCCTGTTTTAGGGCCTCCATGACCAAACCCAGGGAAGACAGGCCTCCACTCTCTGCCTCTGCTCTCCCACCCCGCACCCCTGCTCCTTGGACAGTCTGTCCTTATTCCCAGGAGCCTGGCTGGCTGGAGGCAGCAGGGCACCCTCTGAAAGCTGAGGTGCGCGCCCTCCCCAGCGACCTGCGGCTCCCTCAGAAACTGTCGAGGCGGGGACAAGCCTCCAGCCAGCCCTCGGGAGCTGAGGCTGCTGGGCTCAGAGGGACAGTGGGGACAGCGTCTCCTCTCCCCCTGGCCAGCACCCGGCCAGGCCCTAATCGCTTCTTTAGCGGCCTTTGTGCGGCTCTTCTTTTATTCTGGCCCAACACAATGCAGGGGTGAGCTGAGGTCAGAATTTCAACCTTTGGCTCTGGATTTCCTGTCTTTTGTGGTGTGGAGGACAGATTATGCCACCCAGCCGCCTGTCATTTCAGCACTGGGGGCTCCCCTGCTCCGGCACCGGCCTGCTCCAGGCGACTGGGAAATTTAGAGGTGAAGAGGGAGGACCTGCCTTCATTCCCAGCCATTCAGACCCAAGGCATCCAAAGATGTTGGCTGTAGACTATTTCTGTAGGGCTTTGGGATACTAACAATGGCTTCTGGTGCAATTTTCTTTTCTTTTTTTTTTTTTTTTTGCCATAACTGGGGATTGAACCCAGGGGCATTCTACCTCTGAGCTACACTCCCAGCCTGATTTTTTATTCTTTATTTTGAAACAGGGTCTCACTGAGTTGTGGAGGGCCTCACTAAATAGCTGAGGCTGGCCATGAACCCGGATCCTCCTGTCTCAGCCTCCCAAGTACTGGGATTACAAGTGTGCACCACCATGCCCGGCTTCCTTCCTTCCTTCCTTCCTACCTTCCTACCTTCCTCCCTCCCTGCCTTCTTTCCTTTTGTACTGGGGACTGAACCCATGGGCATTCTACCTCTGAGCTATACCCTCAGTCTTATTTTGTTATTTTTGAAACAGGGTCTTGCTAAATTGCTAAGGGTCTTGCCAAATTGCCGAGGCTGGCCTGGAACTTGCAATCCTCCTGTCTCAGCCCCCCAAGTACTAGGATTGCAGGCATGCACCACCACGCCCGGCTGCAATTTCAATTCTAAAATCCTAAAATCCCCTTGAAATACTAGAGGTTAAAAAAATATGATCATCCCCATTAAACAACACAACAGATGCCGATCCCCTTTACCTGTTTTGTAGACCAGATTATACAATACCAGAGAATAAGGAATGGGACCCCAGTGGCAGAAGGGAGGTAAGAAATGAAAAGTCACCTGGGCGTGGTGGCGCGTGTTTATAATCCCAATAGTTGGGAGGCTGAGACAGGAGGATCACAGGTTCGAAGCCAACCTTGGCAACTTAGCGAGGCTCTCAGCAACTTAGTGAGACTCTGTTTCCAAATAAGAAATAAAGTTGGCCTGGGGGTGTAGCTCTGAGGTAGAATGCCTCTGGATTCAATCCCCAGTGCGCCCCCCCCACACACACTGAAAAGTCTTCGAGACTAGGCAGTATTAATGGGGAAGAACTGGGGTGGGGTGGGGGTGTTGCATTAGTTCCCCAAGGCTACCATAACAAAGTACCCCGAGCCAGAAGGCTTCAATGATAGAAATTGCTTTCGCACAGGTCTGGAGACTGGGATCTGAACTGGAGGTGTGGGTGGAGCTGGCTGCTTCTGAGGTCCATGAAGAGGGTTGGCCAGGCCTCCTCTCTGCTTCTGTTGACAGTTGGAAATCCTCAGTGTCCTTAATGTCCCTTGGCTCCTAGAAGCACCACTGCCTTTTTCTTCTCACGGAATTCCTCTTAAATATGTCTTCACACGGCCATCTTCCCTCCCTGTCTTCATCCTCATTTCTCTGTTTTTATAAGGATACCAGTCATACTGTGTGAAAGGCCTACTCCAGTCTGATCTCTATTTATTTATTTATTTATTTATTTATTTATTTATTTATTTATTGAGGTATGGGGATAGAACCCAGGGGCATTCTACCTCCGAGCTATGCCCCCGGCCCTATTTTTTATTCTTTATTTTGAAACAGGGTCTCAGCAGTCACAAGACCAGTAGTCACCCTCTCTGTTGACTCCGAAGGACTTTAGCTTTGGCTAGCGTCTGTCATGAAGTCTGTCGTCAGTGTCATTGTCGCGCTGTGACAAAGGTTTTAAGCTGTCTCCGTGGAGTCAGTATTTCATACCAATTAGCTGATGGCAAAAATGCTGGTGACCCAATTCCAGACCAAGGATGCCCCAGGGGAAGCCAGTAACCAATTGCAGTTCAAATTGCTTACTTTCCCAAGTGTTATAAACACCTGACCAGGTTGGGGGCTGAGGACTTGGAAAGAAGCGTGTGGATGGAGGATCCCCAAAGCTCAAACTTCAGTTGCTTTGTAGGAAATCCACTTCTGTTTAAGGGAGAGTTCCTTTCTTTCCGGTTCTTATTCTACTTTGAGAGACACAGTACTGTCAGTCCCCTGTAGATGTGGGTTCAGCATCTGTGGACTTCACATAGATTGAAAATATTTGGGGGAAAAATCATGCCTATATGGAACATGTACAGACTTTTTTTTTTTTACAGAACTGGGGATTGAACCCAGGGGCATTCTACCTCTGAGCTGCACCCCCAGCCCTATTTTTTATTCTTTAATTTGAAACAGGGTCTCACTAAGTTGCGGAGGGCCTCACTAAGTAGCTGAGGCTGGCCGCGAACCTGTGATCCTCCTATCTCGGTCTCCCAAGTACTGGGATTACAAGCATGTGCCACCACGCCGGGCTATGTACAGACTTTTTTTGGTCATCGATTCCCTAAACATATAGAGTATAAGGACTATTTACGTAGCATTTACACTGTATTAGTGCTTTGGTTTGAATATGGTTAGCAGCCCTCCCCCCGAAATTGTGCAGGAGTTAAATCCCCACTGTGAAGTGTTAGGGGGCAGAATCTCAAAGGCTCTACAGTGTTTGGAGGTGGGGCCTTTGGAAAGTGATTAGAATTAGACGAAGTCAGCGGGCGTGGTGGCGCACGCTTGTAATCCCAGTACTTGGGAGGCTGAGACAGGAGGATCACAGGTTCGCGGCCAACCTCAGCTACTTAGTGAGGTCCTCCGCAACTTAGTGAGACCCTGTTTCAAAATTAAGAATAAAATAAATAGGACTGGGGGTGTAGCTCGGATGTAGAATGCCCCTGGGTTTCATCCCCAGTACCGCAAAAAAAAAAAAAAAAAAAGAATTAGATGAAGTCTGTAGGGTGAAGCCCCTGTGGTTGAATCCTGGTGGCTTCACAACAAGAGGGAGAGCAGCCAGACACACACATCCACACTCAGGATGCCCGTCTCTCTGCCTCCGGACCCTGCCAGCAAGAAGCCCCTCACCAGATGCGAGCCCTCGACGCTGCGTCTCCAGAGCTATGAGCCAAGATAAACTTCGTGTCTTTATAATAAGACTCGCCTCCAGTGCTTTTTATAGTAAACAAACTAATACAGCTAGGAATTAGAAGTAATGTGAGATGATTTGGAATACATGGGAGGAGATGTGTTGGTTATATGCAAATATTGTGCCATTTTATATAAGGGACTTGAGTGTTTAGGATTTTGGTAGCCGCAGGAGGTCGTGGAACCAGTCCCCTGTGGATGGATATCCAGGGACATAGAGGACAGAAAGGGTGTCATTTGATCCTCGCTGACCCGACCTTGAAGCACTTCCTTTCAGGGTCCTCTGGTCTTTCCTTTCAACGTCCCTGTCTTTGTCCCCACTGGACTTTTCTAGGATGAGGTGCTCACCTATTTCCTGGTCCTATTCCCAGGGTCCACCTGGCCTTTCTACACGTCTACCCGGCTGTCCTCAGGCCCTGTTCCTCTCCTCTTGCAAACTCACTGGCCAAGTTCATGTGGCCTTTCCCTCAAACACTGCTCCCATCAGGCCAAATGATGTCTCGCCTGTGTCCTTTCTGTACCTGGCTTGTGCCACCCTACCTTCATTATGTTTTCCCCTCTGCACTCTGGACTTGTGGAGGGAGCAGGGGTCCTACATCAGCCATCTTCAGTTCCCCTGGGCACCACCCTCCAGTGGCTCCACCTGATTTCAGGAACATCGCACATCACAACGTCACGACTCAACCGACACGATTTTCCCTCGAAGTAACCCAGTAACCAATTAGGATTCATCAGACAAATATTTACAAGGCGATTCTTTCCGAAAGCATCCTTGTGGACTATCATCGTACCTGTGCCTAGATAAACACAGTGGGGGAATTGGAAGCTTTTAAGAGGTCACCTCAACTTAAAATGAGATTATAAATAATTCTAAAAGCCCTGCAACTTTATGACAGAGCGCTAGAAGAGCTATTGGGAAGGAGGAAGGAAATGAAATAAAACCCAAGCCCGGGATGAAAGCGTACCCCAGACATCCTTTGTGACCCTTCCCCAGCACAATTAGAAACTGATACAACAGGAAAGGCACGCTCACTTACAGACTTCCAGATTCCTGTACAGCCGGGCCTCTGGAAAGGAGAGCGCCGAGGAAATGCCTGCCTGTCGTGGGCTCCACTGCAGAGGGGACCGGCTGAGGGCTCAGGACCCACCAGGACCTGGAGGGAGGAAGAAATTCTCTGCACAGGGCCCTGCCATTGCAAACTGGGCTGGACCCTGATTCTGGAGGCAGCCTCGCCTCTTCTGTACTTCTGGGGGAAGCTGCTCAACTCCCACAATGGGCTAAGGGTGAAGATCTGTGGGGGGTTAATTCAAATTTTGTATTGAGCCAGGTGTGGTGGCACACTCTTGTAATCCCAGTACTTGGGAGGCTGAGACAGGTGGATCTCAGGTTCAAAGCCAGCCTCGGCAACTTAGCGAGGCTCTCAGCAACCTAGTGAGACCCTGTTCCCAGATAAGAAATAGAATTGGGCTGGGGGTATAACTTGGAGGTAGAATGCCTCTGGGATCAATCTCCAACACTAAAATAATAATAATAATAATAATAATAATAATAATGTCTTGTATTGAGCCAGGTGTGGTGGCACATGCCTATAATCCTAGTACTTGGGAGGCTGAGACAGGAGGATTGCAAGTTCAAGCCAAGCCTCAGCAATTTAGCAAGACTCTCAGCAACCTAGTGAGACCCTGTTTCCAAATAAGAAATAGAATCGGGCGTGGGATATAACTTGGAGGTAGAATGCCTCTGGGTTAAATCCCTAATAATAATAATAATAATAATAATAATACATTTTGTATTGAGCTGGGCATGGTGGTACATGCCTGTAATGCTAGTACTTGGGAGGCTGAGACTGGAGGATCGCAAGTTCAAGACCAGCCTCAGCAACTTAGCAAGACTTTCAGCAACCTAGTGAGACCCTGTTTCAAAACAAAAAATAAAAAAGGACTGGGGGGGTGAACTCGGGGATAGAATGCCCCTGGGTTCAATCTCCAGTATCCCCTCCCAAATCTGTGTTGAGTGTGTGTGTGTGTGTGTGTGTGTGTGTGTGTGTGTGCATGCCCGGTACTGGGGATTGACTCCAGAGGCATTCTACCTCTGAGCTACACCCCCAGTCCTATTTTTTATTTGGAAACAGGGTCTCACTAGGTTGCTGAAAGTCTTGCTAAGTTGCTTCAAACCTGTGATCTTCTTGTCTCAGCCTCCCAAGTACTGGGATTATAGGCATGCGCCACCATGGCCAGCTTGAATTAACTTTTGTGTGTGTGTGTGTGTGTGGTACTGGGGATTGAACCCAGAGGCATTCTACCTCCAAGTTAAACCCCCAGCCCTATTTTATTTCTTATTTGGAAACAGGGTCTCATTAAGTTACGGAGGGCCTCACTAAGTTGCTGAGGCTGGCTTCGAACTTGCAATCCTCCTGTCTCAGTCTCCCAAGTACTGGGATTACAAGCATGCGCCACCATGCCCAGTCTCGTACGTGCATTTAAAAAAATAGATCAAGTCTTGCTGGGTGCAGTGGTGACACCTGTAATCTTAGCTACTTGAGAGGCTGAGGCAGGAGGATCGCAGGTTCTAGGCCAGCCTGGGCAAACGTAAGAAGACCCTAACTCAAAATAAAAAGTGCATGGGTTGTAGCTCAGTGATCGAGTGCCCCTGGGTTCAAACCCTAGTACCACAAAATAAATAAAACAAAATTAAAAAAATAGATAAAATCCCTAAGCACTATTTGCAGGAAGCCTTCAGCAAACCCTTTTGTAAAGTAAGGATTTTTTTCCCTTCAATTTTAATAATATCTGTTTAATTTATCTGCTTTCTAGACTGGAACTTTTTACATACTACATTATTAATTATTATTATTAGTAGTACTGGGGATTGAACCCAGGGGCACTCTACCTCTGAGCTATACCCCCAGCCCTTTTTATTTTTTGTGTTGAAGCAGGATCTTGCTAGGTTGCTAAGTTGCTGAGGCTGTCCTCGAACCTGTGATCCTCCTCTCTCAGCTTCCCAAGTACAGGCACATGCCACCATGCCTGGCTATTATTATTTTCTGAAATGGAGTCCTACAGGCTTTTGTCCAACATTTGGTCCTGATTCTTTATGAAATGATAGCAGAACTAATGAGCAGAAGGACTGAGGGAATATATATTATTGCAATTGTCCAAACAAAGCTGAGTTTATTTTGAAATAATTTCCCAAAATTTCACCTGGCATTCAGGACCTTTTATGCTTGAAGGAAAACTTCTTTGTAGTTGAACCCAGGGGCATTCTACCTCCGAGCTACACCCCCAGCCCTATTTTTTATCCTTTATTTTGAAACAGGGTCTCACTAAGTTGTGGAGGGCCTCACTAAGTAGCTGAGGCTGGCTGCGAACCCGGATCCTCTGGTCTCAGCCTCCCAAGTACTGGGATTACAAATGTGCGCCACCACGCCTGGCTTTCTTATCTGTTTTAACATACCTTGTATTTTAGCCACCATGGACCCTCCTCTTTCCCAAAAAAGACTTACCTGACCTCCTTTCTGACCCTATGCTCACCCTCCTTACAAAATAATCAGCACTAACCAGGCAGGCATCTTCGAGTGAATGGAGGAGACTAGAAGACAGACTGCTCCACAACAAAACTTTCATACGATGGTCCTCTCTGGAATATAATTTTTTTGTGAGTGTGGTACTGGGGATTGAACCCGGAGACATTCTACCTCCGAGCTACATCCTCAGCCCTATATTTTTTTTTAATTTTTATTTTGAAACAGGGTCTCGTTAGGTTGATGAAAGCCTCACAACTTGCTAAGGCTGTCCTCGAACCTGCAAGCCTCCTGTCTCAGCCTCCCAAGTACAGGGATTATGGGCGTGTTCTACCACATCTGGTTTCTGGACTATAATTCTATGTTACCTATTTCAGAGGCCAGTTGAAGATGAGAGATTTATCTTCCCCAAGTTAATCTGTATCACAGTTCCTGGGCAACAGAGGAGACATGTCTATGAACTCCCCTGGGAATGAAGGGAGTTCTCTCTGGGAAGTTTTGTAAATTAGATAGAAATTTGTCCTCTGTATGTGCGAAGTCGCTTCTCAGCTAACTATTGAAGTGAGCTGCCAAGTCTTTCTTCCAAAAAAAAAAAAATAAATGGCGAAGTCGCTTTGTTTTCTGTAACACAAACCCTTGGCACCCAATAGGGCCCTCCTCTGCTCATTATCTTGTCATTAAAACCTCTGGCTCGGTGCATTGCCCTATAAAATAAACCCGAGACCTTCTTTAGAAGGAGGAAAACGCAAAGGCGGGCTTTCCCGCGTCTGAAAGGGACCCTGTGTAAAGCGAGCTTTCTCTTGCCTCTTCAGTCTGATGAAGGAATCTCGTGGCTAGACAACATTTTTTGACTGGTAAGTGCAGAAACGACCCTCTTGAGTTACCAGTTAGTGAATGAGGGCCTTTGTTTCCCTCCAAAGAATTAAAAACCTGTGGGCCTCCCCCTGCCCCCCGCACAAACAGGAATATGTTTCACACAGCGGTGTTGGGATTAAATGACTGTATCATGAAAAAGAGCCAGAACAATGCTGGCTCACATTTTAATCATCTACCTGGGATTCCAGCAGAGAAGGCTTCACCTACAACGGCAAGATTAGGTCCAGAGCGGCTTTGCCCGAGCAAGCGCTCTTTCTTTGCGAATCTTGCCTCCTTTCTGTGTATACCCAAAGTGGAAAGGAAAGGGAGGGAAAGGTAAGATGCCCATTTCCCAAATGTGAAGATGACGGGAACGGAGAGTCTAGAAGCTGGAGGGGGCTTCTGGCTCCTGCCAAAGAGAGTGTGGTCCAGCCCCATCATTCTGCAGGTGAGGAAAGGGAAGGTTTCGGACGGGCGACCTGTGGAGGGTCGCACACAGGGTTGGGAGTCAAGCCAAGATTAGACTAATGCTCACTCAGCTGGGCGTGGTGGTGCACGCTTGTAATCCCAGGATTTGGGAGGCTGAGACAGGAGGATTGCAGGTTCGAAGACAGACTCAACAATTTGTGAGGCCCTCGGCAACTTAGTGAGACCCTGTTCCCAAATAAGAAATAAAATCGGGTTGGGGTTGTAGCTTGGAGGTAGAATGCCTCTGGGTTCAATCCCCAGTACCAAAATAAATAAATAAATAAAAATTAGGGCTGAGGGTATAGCTCGAAGGTGGAATGCCCCTGGGTTCAATCCCCAGTAATGGGAAAAAAAAGATAAAATCGGACTAGGGGTATAGCTCAGAGGTAGAATGTCCCTGGTTTCAACCCTTAGTACCACACACACAAATTTTTTTAATTAAAAAATAAAAATAGATATTCCTTGTGGTCAGTCAGTGTTGTTCAAAGAAGAACTGGACCTTTCAGGAAGGGGCGAACACTTCTGGGCCTGACAGGAGGAGACCAAGTATTGGACAGGCATTGGACTAGCTGACCTGTGAGGAAGGTCCCTCCCAGCCTAAAATCCCCTGGCATGGAGAGAAGTCTCCTTCCCAGGTTGCCTAGACTCTGTAAAGGGGGAGGAAGAGCTCCCACCCTGGCTGCCCTGCCGGGGTTCCTCTCAGCACCCCCCATGCCCGACCCAGTAACACTGTGCACGTGGCAGGATGGTCTCCAGGGAGAGAGAAAACCCACCCCCACCTCCCCACACAGCCACCTGCAGCTCAGAGGTTTTCCCCCCCTCAGGACCTCACAGTGTAGCCTAAAGAACTAGGAAGGGGGGGAAACAGCACTTACGGGGTTGAGAGTTCTCCCCCCACAACCCACCCACCTCCGTCTCCATCTCCCCCCACCCCACATCGTATTCTCCTGTCCTCTCATTTAAAGTAGGAAACTGAGGCCTGATGCCTTGCCCAATATTGTATACAGCTGGCCACTGGCTGAGCTCAAAATAGACCCTGGCTGCCTTCCTCCCTGACCTTGGTCATCCACCCACAGGTGCCACTCCTGCCTGGAGTGCAAGGGGCTTTCAAGTAGATGATTCTGAACTGCCCCAGAGCAGGTATCAGTGGGCCCACTCTGCAGAGGAAAAGTCAAGGTGCAGAGGGGTTCAGTGGCCCCGCCAGAGCAGAACTGCGCCTATCCGGCACGCTCCTCCTCGTACTGCGCCCAAGTAGCCTGCTCTCTGGCCACTCCATCCCAAAGGGTCGCCTTGACCACGGGGCCTTTGGTGAACATCTCCATTTCAGTCTCTATCAGCCTGTGGACCAGTCCTCTGTCACCAGAACCACCTTCATGTCTAAGAAACTGCCCTGTCTGCAAACCAAATTCTTCCTTCCAGGGACACCTGCTCCCACGTTTCATCTTTTTTTTTTTCTATTTTACATTGAGCCAAACAGTAGTTTTCACATGAATAATTGTACTTTGCATTTACTTAGCACTCCCAACTCTTCCCAACACTTTTCCACCTATTATCTTGTTTGATCCTCACAAGCTCGTGAGAATGACGACGGTCTCCTTATTACATAGGTGAAGAAAAGCAGCGGAGAAATCGGTGGCTCCAGGTGCCAGCTCATTGGTGGTAGAGGAAGGGAGGAAGCTGGCAAAATTTCCTGTCCTACACTTCACAGTCTTCCTGTAGAGCTCCATTTTATTTTATTTTATTTTTATTTATTCATTTGGGTGTGTGTGTGGCACTAGGAATTGAACCCAGGGGCATTCTACCTCTGACCTACACCCCTGGCCCTATTTTATTTTTATTTTGAAACAGGGTCTCACTAGGTTGATGAGACTCTCATTACTTGCTGAGGTTGTCCTCGAACTTGTGATCCTCCTGTCTCAGCCTTCCAAGTACTGGGATTATAAGCGTGCACCACCATGCTTGTCTTGGAGCTTCATTTTTTTTTTTTTTTTGCAGTATCGGGGATTGAACCCAGGGGCTTTCTACCTCTGAGCTACACCCCCAGCCCTATTTTTTATACTTTATTTTGAAACTGGGTCTCACAAAGTTGCGGAGGCCTCACTAAGTAGCTGAGGCTGGCTGCGAACCCAGATCCTCAGATCTCCGCCTCCCAAGTACGGGAATTACAAGCGTGCGCCACCATGCCTGGCTTGGAGCTTCATTTTTTTTTTTTTTTTTTTTCAGTACC
>PVJS01051891.1:0-13813 GCA_004027185.1 Glis glis
TCCCTCTTCCCTCCTCCCTGACAGCAAAGGAATATTTGTGTTTGGAGACCTGAGAAGCCTCTTGGTCCAGCCCTCCCCCTGGGCAGCTAGGCGAAGGCCTGAGATGTGGGAGTCAAAAGCCAGGTGCTCAGGGTGGGCAAAATCGGCCGCTTTAACAGACAGAGAAGGAAATGTGGCCCTATACACAATGGAGTTTTATTCAGACATAAAGAAGAATGAAATGATGTCATTCCAGGAGATGAATGGAACGGGAAAGCATTCTGTTGAGTGAAATAAGCCAGACTCAGAAAGATAAGTGTCATATGTTTTCTCTCATATGTGGACAAAGGGGGGATGAGGGATCTCATGAAAATAGAAGGGGGACCATTAGGGTAGAGGAAGGAGGAAGGTGAGGTTAGGGGAGGAACTGAGGAGTTAAAGTGATCAAATTGCGTTATAGGCATGTACAAATATACCACAATGAAAGCCACTATTATAATGTATCTGGGTGAGAGAGAGAGAGAGAAAGAGAGAGAGAGAGAGAGAGAGAGAGAGAGAGAGAGAGAGAGGAGAAAGAAAGAAAGAAAGAAAGAAAGAAAGAAAGAAAGAAAGAAAGAAAGAAAGAAGAGAGTTTTGCCTCGGGTTGGCTCCCCTGAAGTCCATCCTGGATGGAGGCTGGTGGTACCAGGGTCCTACCTGGTCATCTCAGGTAAGTCCTAGAGTGGGAGGGTCGGGACTGTGCTGAGCTATACCCAGGTCCCTGGGAGGGAGTCAGTGAGTTATGGGCCCGGGGGATGACATCATCCATCTGTCCACTTCTGCCTGTCATGGTCTGACAGAGAAGTGCTGCAGGAGGATGAACGGGAAGCTGGGCAGAGAAGGCACGCAGCAAGGCCATCCTCTCACAGAGCATCATCACGGAGTCCTGCCAGTGCGCCCTGCCTTGCAGGCATTAGGGAAGTCTAGCAGCGGAGTAGACTTGTACCTGCCTTGTAAAGCACGATTTCTCTCTACTGCATTATTCGTCGGGAGCTCATTGGAAATGCTTCCCTTTGCTTTTTAAAGGTGAAGTCAGAAGAAAGAAAGCCTGGCATTTACGTAACAGTGACCACAAACATTTCCAAGGAAGTTGGTCCTTCTATGACCTCCTGATCCTTTTCCAATACTTGCACGGTTCCCGACTCTCCAGTGCTTGAGACTGTAGCCTGAGCCCTAGGACCTTGTAAAACACACCTGTGTCCAGGTAAGCTTTAGGGTCTTTTTGTTGACTCAACCACTGAGAATCTGATGAGGAAAATCGCTGCTTTTCTCCAGCAATGGGACCATAAACACTACATTTTCATGCAGTTTCAGGGGATTAAATCTCATAATTTAGAAATGATGACAATTGAATTAGAGACAATATTTTGCTTATTTACAAATGTTTGTTGCCTCTATAGGGGTATTTTGTGAAGATTATCTATATGTCTTTCTCCCTTGGCATTTTCTTTTCTTGAACTTGGACTATTGTTAAAAACCTTCTTTGCAGAGAGGACTCTTCCTGGGTTGAATGAATTAATACATACAGAGCACTTAGATCGGAGCCTTTGCTAAGGTAAGCTGTCAGTAACTGTTAGCTACCACCACCACCGCCAATATCATCACCACTATCATCATCACCATCACTGTTATCGTCACCATTACCACCACCTCCACCATTACCATCATCATCATCACCATCACCATCATCATCACCACCACCCCCATAATCATCACCATCATTGCCATCACCATCACCATCATCACCATCACTATCACCATCTTAAGGTAAACTGTCAGTAACTGTTAGCCACCACCACCATCACCATATCATCTCTCTAGGGTCATGGGACCTTTAATACGGAAGGCCGTACCAGCCCTATCCTTTTCCAATACTTGCACGATTCACGACTCTCTTGCAGTTCAACTTTTCTGGTGGGTGGACATCTCGTCCATGATCGATTATCTCCCAGAGCAGGTTGCTTACCACCAACCAACAAATATGCAGCAACTTGGATAATTAATCCCAACCATCATACTCTCAACCTAAATGGCATGATTTAGAAATATCTCTACAACCCACAAAGAAGATTTACGGGTATTTTGAATGATCGAGATAGGTGACTTAAATATTGCATATTTTCCAAATTGCTATATGGCAATGCACTCACTCTGAGGTCGGTGAACAATCTGTGAACCTGTGTAGATGTGTTTGTTCTGCATGGCTAACAAAGCACAAACAAATCCGCTGTTGGAAATGTGCTGAGCACTTGCACAATAATCCAGTTGTACACTGAGGGGAGCTAACACACCGAAGCATCGCATCTAAAACCAAGGGTCGGTTTGGTTAACGTGCAGCACTCCCTCTGCTGGTCATCTGCCATTCCTTCACTCAGAGTATTTATTATCCCATTCCCCTCCTGCGTGCCAGACACAGATATGTATGTTCACATGAGTGTATATTGTGTGATTATTTTTCATGTTTGTATGTTTAAAATGTTTTCTCGTTAAAAATATCCCATGTAAAGAGCAAAAATTTCAGAAAATTAATGTGACATAAAATTTTGTTATTTTGAAAAAATTCTGGTACTAGTTTTTGGACCAATTAAATGAGGTAAAGGCATGCAATTCATACAATCTCATAGCATTTTAGAAACTGGTGTTGATGGAAATTGTTTAACTTAATCTCCTTTATTTTAACATCAAGAAACTAACATTTAGTGTATCAAGACTAACATTTAGTGTAAAGACAGAAAGGATATATTTGAAAGGGCCAGTGCTTAAATTGAGATCTTATTCCTAGTAGGCTTGCTATTTTTCAATCTAAGAGTAAAAGAAATGATCAAGTTTTGTGCTTTTTCGTTTTTCATAGTTAAACAATAATGCACTAACTTGACAAAGAAAACAATAAGAACAAATTTGAATTGTCTGTGTAGAGATGTGTATTGAGGATTCATTCACTTAAGTAAATCGCTGAAACCAGAAACTGGATGAGGATACCAGAGTGGACTGAGAAGT
The DNA here is from genome assembly GCA_004027185.1 of Glis glis. Lineage (NCBI taxonomy): Eukaryota > Metazoa > Chordata > Mammalia > Rodentia > Gliridae > Glis > Glis glis. Next base: position 3,016 of record PVJS01051891.1, read on the forward strand.
AACAATGAGAATAGTTCATACCAGCCCTTTGCAAGATTGAAGATTGAGGGACCCCAACAGAGATCATGGCTATGCTAATCCAGGGCTGGCAGGTTAGAAGGTCAAAGAGGTCAGAGGCTACAGGAGAATTAGGAAGGGACAAAGTACTTGATGAAGAAAAGCCTGTGGATTGGCAGGAAAAACCCATGGCTACCTCATCTGAGATTGTCATGTGTTGGTTTCCAAGTCTTTTTCTTTTTTCTTTAGTATCACTGATTTGAATTTTATTGCCTTGCATTTTTAGCTTGTATACATGTTAGGATTCTATTTAGCATTTTAAAGTTTACATTGATACATTTGGTAACATAATAAAAATAATTTTGTTTGGAGGTGTGTGTGTTAATTTTTTATATACTTTTAGTAGTGCTTTGCAATTACACATCATAGTGAAGTTCAACCGGATACAAACATGTATTCACACAGCTCTTGGTGTATTTCCTTCCCTATCCCCCCATTACCCTTCCTCCCTCCCCATACATGTAAGAGAAATTGGTAGCGATATCTTCATATATCGACACAGTATTATTTTAACTGTCTCCTTCTTCAGTCTTCGTTTTTTCCCCTGCCCAACTCCCTCCTTCAGTATCTTTCTACTTTCCACTTGTCTTTCTCCACTTTATTTAAAGTACCTTATGTTTCCTATTTTTCTCTCTAGTTTCCACATATTAGAGAAAACATGTGTCCTTGACTTTCTGAGACTGTTTGAACTCGCTTAGTTTAATAGTCCCTAGTTCCACCCATTTTCCTGCAAATGACATAATTTTGTTCCTCTTTATGGCTGAGTAGAACTCCATTGTGTATATATATCACATTTTCTTTATCCATTCATCTGCTGATGGATACCTGGGTTGGTTCCATAATTTACCTATTGTGAATTGTGTTGCTATAAATAATAATATACAGGTATTGCTATAGTATTCTATTCTAACTTTAATTCTGTTTTTTTTAGGAACCTCCATATCGATCTCCATAGTGGTTACACTAATTTGCAATCTACCAAGTGTGTATAAGAGTTTCTATCTCCCCATATCCTCACCAGCATTTGTTATTATTTGTTTTCTTGATGATTGCCATTCTAACTAGAGTTAGATGGTTTGCCAGTGGTCGGATTTATTTCTCAGTATTTTTTGAGGCTACTGTGAATGAATTGTTTTCCAAATTTCTTTTTCAGTGGATTCATGGTTGGTATATAGAAAAGCTGCTGACTTTTTAAGTTAGTTTTGTATTCTGCTACTTTGATGAGTTTATCAGGTCTAGAAGTCTTCTGGTTGAGCTTTTACATCTTCTAAGTGTGCAATCATGTCATATGCAAACAGACATAGTTTCACTTCTTCTATCCCTGTGTCCCTTTAATTTCCTTCTCTTCCCTCATTGCTCCAGTAGAATTTCAACTACTATATTGAATAGGAGTGGTGATTGTAGGCATGCTTGTCTTATTCCTGATTTTAGAGGAAATACTTTCAGTTTTTCCCCTCTCAGTATGATGTTGACTTTGGGTTTATCATATATTGCCTTTATGATATTGGAGTAAGCCTCTATTCCTAATTTCTTCAGTGTTTTTAGCATAAATGGATGTTGGATTTTGTCAAATGCCTTTTCTGCATCTATTGGGATGCTCATGTGGTTTTTAGTCACTGGTTCTGTTTATGTGATGAATTACATTTATTCACGCGTGCATGTTAAGTAGACCTTTCATCCCTGGAATAAAACCAACTTGTCCGTGGTACACAATCTTCTTGATGTGGCTTTGAATATGAATTGCCAGCATTTTATTAAGAATTTTCAAATCTATGTTGACCAAGGATATTGGTTTTTAATGTCTTTTCCTTAAGGTATCTTTATCTGGTTTTGGTGTCAAGATGATACTGGCTTCATAAAATGAGTTTGGGAATATTCCATCTCTTTGTATTTCACTGACTAATTTGAGGAGCATTGGGCTTAGTCTTCCTTAAAGGTTTTGTAGAATTCAGCTGGGAATCCATTGGGTCCTGGACTTTTCTTTTTGGGAGGTTCTGTATTGCTGCTTCAATCCCTTTGCCCATTGAGGGCCTCTAAATTAGTCATTTGTTATTATGATGTGGCATGGGGAGATTCTTCTTTGATCTTTTCTAACTGGGGTTCTGAATGTCTCCTGTACATGAATGTCCATCTAATTTTCCAAGTTTGGAAAATTCTCTTATACTATTTCTTAGAAGAATTGCATTATGCCCTTAGTTTGTACCTCTAGGCCTCCCTCAATTCCGATTACCTTTGGGTTTGCTCTGTTGATATTTTCCCAGATTTCTTGAATGCTATGATCATGATTTTTTATTGTCTTTTCTTTATTAATGGCTGCGTGTTCTAGTTTAAGTACTCCATAGTCTAAGTCTGAGACTCTGTTCTCCATATAATCTAGTCTACTGGTGATTCTTTCTCTTACATTTTTATTTGGTTTATTGTATCTTTCATTTCATCCAGGATTTCTGTTCACTTTTATCCAGAGCCTCAATTTCTTTATTGATATTTTCTTTCACTTCCTGTGTATTTTTCTGCATTCCCCTCCTTAGATCTTCTTTTCATCCTTGATCAATCTACTAATCAAACTTTTCAGTTCTCTCCCTGATATTTCCTGCTCCTCTCTTTCTATAGCTTCCATTGTTATGGGTTTGTGGTTGTTTATTATTGATTTGTTGGTCTTTTTTCATGGTATCAGTGTTCTTTGATTTGCACCTCTTTCTGTAGAATACTTTCCCTTCTAATTCTTTAGTGCTTGTTAGCGTATCAAGGTGTAATATCTCTAAGCTGGGTTGGGGATGTAGCACAGCAGTAACGAGTCTGCCTCATGAACTTGTAATGACACCCTAGATTCATCTCACAGAAAAGGAGAAATTAAATAACAACTATAGCAATGAATGATGTACAGTATTAAAATACATACCAGGTGCCTATTATGCCTTCTACTATACTAATAACCCCCCAAACAGGGGGTTTCTGATTTCTGATGCAGTCAGAAATTAACAATGGTAACAATAGACATCTGTGAACTTCATAGAGTGTTGAACACTAGGTGTCCTCTTGAATGTCCAGAGTTCTAATAACCACAGAACATGGGTGGTAGGGACTGATATTGTATCAACTAAATAGCTCTGAAGGATGGTAACCATATGGTTCATTAAAAGGAAGGAACATGGGGTAGGTAGGCAAAAGAAAGTTTAGAATATTCAAGGGGAGAAAGGAGAGAAAGCAGAAGAGAGGTAGCAAAAAGAAAGGAAAAATAGATAAACACAAAATACAGAGAGGGAGTGAGAAAGCAAGGCCAAGAGAATTTGACTATTAGGGAGAAAAATCGAGGACAGAAAGAGTAAAAAGGACACAAAAACAAAGACAACCCCCGCAACCAATAGACCACAAAAAACTGCGCTAATTCTCAAAAACAAAACAAAGCCAAATAATAAAAGAATAATAAAAAGATAACATTAATGATAAGAAATAAGAAATACGTATGTATATATGTATATATATATATATATGTGTGTGTGTGTGTGTGTGTGTGTGTGTGTGTATGTATGTATATACAAGAGCCAATCTGCATATACAAGAGCAAGAAAAAAATACTTAATGAAAAATCAAATTGCTGTCTCCATTGAGATGGGCAAATCTGTGTGTGAGGGTGGGTAGTCACACCCTATGCCAACCTGTCCTGTTCATTGCTTCTTGGGTTGCGATCCCCTTAGAGAGCAGGAGTGCTGGGGGATATTAAACCCTCCCTCCCTTTGTGTTGTTTGCCAAGCAGCGGGCTGGAGAATCTTGGAGTTGACACTAGATGCCATGACTCTCACCGTCCCTGTTCACCAGCACAGGGTAGGATAGTCTGGGAGGCAGCATCTGTTGGAGATTTGTCAAGGCAGAGGAAATCGATGTACTCAGGTCGGGACTAGAACAGGATTTTAAAGGGGAAGTTCCTGCAGCTGAATCTAGATTTGATCAGAACTTTGGAAGTTTGTTGACTGTTATTTACTCTGGAGAGTTTGGTGAAACACCTTCTACGCAGAACCGAGCAGAGGGTGGACTGAGCTGGGTGGGGCATCTGGGACTCCAGGGCCTCCTTAGGATTCTCTCAGTGTGAAGCAGCGAATGTGCCCTGGGTGGAAGGGTCACCACAGGTCCCTGTTCACCCTACAGCCCATGGTAATGGCCCTCCAAGACTGTCCCCGAGTGTAAATATACACATCCATTCAGTTTTCCAACACACTATGGCTGGTGTTGGGAGCTGCCAGATTCAACAGGAAGGTGAGCCCCACTCTCTTTTCCAGACTCTCTGTGCCGCCCAGCTCAACACACCTGGATTCAGAACACTCACGGTCTGATCTCCAAGTGTTTTAAGGAGAGGAGCATGGGGTGTGGGGAAGGGTTGCAGACCTCCTCTTCCTCAGGCCTGGTCAGCTCCCAGGCAGCATCCTCAGCTGGACTTCCAAGGCATATTCTGAAGAGCCAGCCACAGGAGGGGCATCGAGGACATGGAGAAGAATGGATACTGGTTGAGACAGAGCCTCCGGTCCTGTTCAGTCTCTACACAGGGAAGTTGACTGCATGGTTATATTTACCAAAGAGGTCAGGAGATTTCTGAGTTCTTTTGCACACCCACAACTGTGCCCATAACCCCACTTTGAACACACTCCTATTTTATTCTGGGTGTTTCTCAGCACTCAACCAGAGACCGGGACGTGGAACTGTGTGTGGGATGAGGCTATCCCATGGACCTCATTCTTTCCACGCGCTTTACTAGTATCCTCAACATCACAACCGCATAACTGGGCAGAGGACAAAGTAAACTCAAGAGTCAACCATACTAGTTACTGGTGTAAAGCCTCAGAAAAGGTATTCATGTTACTTTTTAGATTGCATTTGTTTTCTCCCAGTTGATGTGATTATGAAAACTAGACAGGACAAAAACAGGTTTCTGCTCATTATGACTCAATGTTTGACTGAGACAGGATTGAGGATAATCACTCAGAATTTATTAACCTTTGTCGTATAGACAACGCTAACCATGGGTTGCTCGGGTTGTCAGGCCAGAGTAACAGGTGATAAGGGAAGTAATGCTGGCTACAGATGCCGCGAGCAGAGCTGTAACGATGAGCGGCACAGGGCGGAAGCTTTGAAGCTGCACTGTGGCATTCCAGCGGTGACTGAGGGACTTAGTCACGAGAATGAGCAAAACCAAAAAGGCCAAGCTGCGTTCACTGCACGCTGTTTAAGAAGCCAGACAATGCGTAATAAGTTTTAGAAATATTTTCATCAGAATACAAAGTAAAGAAGTAAAGGATGTAAAAGGAAGATTTCCTTAACTGTAAATTTCAGTCTCCCCCAAATTCTGATTGCGTGTCGGGGCCAGGTCATTGAGGCTTTGCTATAGAGATGTGTGTGTGTGCTTGTTAGCTTTTTGTCACCGTGACCAACATACCTGACAAGAACAACTTATTGGGCTCATGGTTTCAGAAGTTTAGTCCCTAGCCTACCAGCTCCAAGACAGAACCCACAGCGGCAAGGTGTGGTGGAGGAATGCCACTCCACTCATGACGGCCCGAGCCAGGGAGAGCGACAGGAAGAGATTAGGGTCAGGTGTGGTCCTCCAGCCCATGGCCCCAGTCACGCCCCACCTCGGAACCCCACTTCACTGGGGACACGCTTTCAACACGTGAGCTTTCGGGGGGACATTTCAAACACAAACCAGAACAAGAACAAACCCAGCCCGTGTGAAGTTCACTTAAGTATCTCAAAACAAAGAGAACCAGGGGTTGATGTGATGCGTGCTCGACGGAGCTGATGATTCAGACCAGAGCTGAGAGCGGCCCCAGGGTCTGCTTGTATCCATCCTCTGTCTTGTGCCGGAGGACGAGAGCTCGGCAGCCTGGCTTTTTACTTTTCTGGGTATGAGAAGAGCCCATAGAGGACAGAAGAGGGGGAGGAAAGGAGGAGAAAAAGAGGCACCTACAGTCTTAAAGTTAAGCCAGCTTAAGTAAAATGACAGGTCAATTACAACCAAATTTACTGTTCATTAATCTCTTTCTTTTAAAATAATTCCATTATCAAACCCAGTTTTATTTAGCTTAGAGGCAATGATAGGGACAGATTTTCTTTTGGAGAATTTAGAAAGGCCTGAAAAAGAAAAGTGTGAAAATCCAATTATAGCCATTTTTACAAACCTTTCCAAGCTGTCCAAACAGCCAGAACCAGCAGCCGGCACCAGCACTGGGCCAGGGCTTTGGGTTGTACTTAGGATTTTTATTAACATGCTTTCTGGGATAATATTTCTCCTGGATTATTTTTTTCTTTATCTACTTTCTGGAATTAATAGTAACTGAAGACTCAGAGAAGAGAAAACATACTTTCTTAGCAGCTCTTGTTATTACTATAGGAAAAACCTCCATCTGAAAGAATAAATCTTCACAGAAGCCAGGGCCACACATGTTTCCTAGGAAAAATTCTGAAGCAGAAAGGAATAATTTTTACTCCCTAATCAGGAAAATACCTGAGGCAACTAGACATTTTCTAGGTTCCTTTTTTTTTTTTGCATCTTTTAGGAGACGTTCACATGGGTCCATCTTTAGGTTTAGTAAAGAAGGAAAAATAACCTCAGTACTTAGAACAGTTAGAAATAAAGCCCAACTCTCCTTTCTGCAGCTAATTCTCCAAGTAATTATACCCTTATAATTATAGTAAACATTGAAGTGAATGACCACACTCTGTAGACGCTGAAGGACCGTAAGGTCCTGTCCTTGCCTGTACGCAGCTTCCAGCATGGTAAAAAACACAGGACTCCACGTGCACCAAGGAACAGACTGCACAGAACATTCAGAAAACCAGCGAGGGCAGGAGTGGCCAGACAGAGCGGTCAAGGTGGTCAGAAGGGACAGGACCTGAGCCTTTCCCTGAAGACAAGACTTGTCTACACAAAAGGGACAGAGGCTGAGCATCCCAGGATCAAAAGTGGCTCCAGGAGTGAAAACATCATTAACGTCTTTTCTCTCTGCACGGTGAGAGCCCTGTGCCATGTTCGTGGGTAGATTCAGAGCCCTCAGCCCGGCTTTGGGAGGATTACATCAACTACATGGTCATCTTGCCTCTCTGGCAGGAGTGGAACCCAGTTTGCCATCTTTGTTGTTTGCCCATACCAGACTAGCTTTGGAGGTTTTCTTTGACTTGTCCGCTGTGTACCAATATTGTTTTCAGGGACCAAGGAACTGGAAGAGGCCACAGAGAGATATCCCGATCAAGACAGAATGGATTTCCAAAACCATGAAGACCCGGGATGGCCTTTGAGGATGCCATTCACTCTCACAAGCCAGCCTGGTTGCTATAGGTAGGATCTGGAAGCACCCAGAGGCTTGTGTGTTGCAGGCTTGGTCCCCAGCTGGTGGCGCTATTGGGAGATGGTGGAGAGTTTATAAGGCAGGCCTAGTTGGAAGAGTGGGTCATTTGGGAGTGCCCTTGAAGGGTGTCTTTTGTCCCTGGACCCTTTCTCTCTCTTTGCTCTTTGGCTGCCACGAGCTGAGCACTTTGGTCTACAATGTACTTCCCTCCATGATGCTGTGCTTGACCACATGCCCAAAGGCCATGGAACCAGCTGACCATGAACTGAAAACTCCAAAACTGTGAGCCCAAATGAACTTCTCCTCCCTTACGTTGTTTTCTCGGGTATTGTGTCATGGCGACAGAAAGTTGGCACAGTGGCTCTGGCCTCTCTGCACAGGGTGGCCATTATGGTGTGGTGAGTAACTGCTATGAAGGATCCTTCTGCTCTGCACATGACGGAGTGGAACCAAGGCCACAGAGTGCCCATAACCTCCACTTCCGGAGGCATCCCTGCTGCCCTGGGGTGGCTTTACCCCTCTCACCTGTCCTGCTCCCGGAGAGGGGCTTACTTGTCACACATCACCAAGAAAGGATGTCTTACTGGCTGTTACTATCCTCTTTATCTTTATTTACTAGTGCTCACTATACCCATGGCCCTGCACCCCGCAGTGGTAAACATTCCACACTGGACATCTGCTAAAAGATGAGCACCTAGGAATTCTATTTGAACAGTATCTCCATTCCGTAACAGCAGCTGGGTCATGGCTGCTTTGCCCAAATCTCTCTCTCTATTCCTGAAAGAGTGGAATTCAAAAGATACCTGCTCCCCTTAGTGTAGGGCTGGCTCATTGTTTAATGGCAATGGTCAAACAATTGGCACAATATTTAGCTAACACAGATGAAGGAACACTTATTTATCTATGAAATGCTAGCCACTTTAAAACACATGTAAACGTACTATACATGTGTTATTTCAAAAGTTTTAATATGCACGAGGGAGGGATATTTCATTCCTTTTATGGAAGAAGTTGCCCAAATTGCCCCGGGTTGTGTAATTAATAAATGGTGGTTCAGCATTTGAATCTACCCCATATCAAAGCCAGTGTCCTTTTCTGAACAGCACATTACCTCCTATTCATTCTCGGTTGACATTTTTCGGGATTTTACATACTGAACTATTTAAAACGCTACCAGTGTGAAATACATTTTCTTTATTGTTGATTGCTTGCTGAAGCAAGCAAATTGTCCTAATGTGCATAGGCAAAAGATGCATTTTTCTAACTATGTTTACAAATATTTATAACAGAGTGCCTTCGGGTAGTTCCTTTCTTTCCATGTTAATTTACAAATTGCCTATTATAGTGATGTGAAGCCAGTAATATTTTTTTGCTCAAACTATATTTCCTAACATAAGAACGGTCATCATCTTGATCCACTTTAAATGTGTGAATAAAAGAAGGTGCATTTTCAGGAATTTTCCATTCAAAGCCTGTCTTTGAAAGATTAGTATGGTATACATATTCAACTCCCAATTTCTATCTCGCCAATGGAATTTAAGGTAATGAGAGTGTAAAACACATTTTAGCATTATAAAATATTTGAAAAACTACCTATAATTTCACCAATTGCCTTGAGATTATTAGCGCTGTCCACAAGATGTTTCTGGTTCTCTTTTTGATCATAAGGTGAGATTCAACTTCCTTGCCCGCCTTGAACTAAGGCATGCCCCTGTGACTTACATCGGCCAAGAATGTAAGTCGAGGTAACATTCCGCTCTTCTGTAGAATCTTTAAGATACAGCACCAACTGCATCCTCCCTCTGCCACTCAAGAGACTGGAGGAAATGGGTGGGAATGGAGCCTTCTCAGCCGGGGCACGAGTGACTGTGATGCGCAGAGCCTGGTCAGGCATCTTGGGCTTTTGTTGCAAGACACTGATGCAGAGCGATTGTTTGTTACCATAGCATGGCCTATGTATTATTTAAGTTGTTTCTGTTTATTTTTTCTATGACAAATAATACAGCTGTATCTTTGAACATACAGTCTCATCCTCTTTCAAAAGTATTTCTTGGGATAAAGGAAAGGAATAGTTGTTTCCCTTTCAATTTTTCAGTCAAGTATTTTAAAATCAAACCTACAAGCTCTGTTCTTAAAATTGATACAATAGTGTGTGTGTCAGCTGGGCGTGGTGGCGCATGCTTGTAATCCCAGTACTCTGGGAGGCGGAGACCGGAGGATCCGGGTTCGTGGCCAGCCTCAGCTCTCTCTCTCTCTCTCCCTGTCTCTCTCTCTCTCTCTCTCTCTCTCTCTCTCTCTCTACCTAGTGAGGCCCTCTGTAACTTCGTGAGACCCGGTTTCAAAATAAAGTATAAAAAATAGGGCTGGGGGTATAGCGCAGAGGTAGAACGCCCCTGGGTTCAATCCCCAGTACCGCAAAAAAACAAAACAAAAAAAACAATAGTGTGTGTGTGTGTGTGTGGGGGGGGTTCTGGGGATTGAACCCAGGGGCATTCTGCCTCTGAGTTACACCCCCAGTCCTATTTTATTTTTTATTTTGAAATGGGGTCTCACTAAGTTTCCAAGGGCCTTGCTAAGTTGCTGAGGCTGGCCACAAATCTACAATCCTCTTGCTTCAGCCTCCCAAGTTCTGGGATTTCATGCATGCGCCATTGTGCCAGGCTTGATACAAGAATTTTAGTACTAGTGGAATTGAGAAAAGATTTCCACCCTTTGCCCTTTATTTTTTCATCTTTGAACTAAAAATGCTAATGGGTTTGAAAGATAATGTCCAGAGTATTTGGGGGCCGTGTCAAAAAAGATATCCTTCTGAGACAAAATCAAGTCACACTTTAAATCTGACACTCTGATTTTTTAAAAACTACTAGATTATAGCGTTTTTACTTGCTATAAATAGCTTAGAGTTATACAGGTTTGTGCCCTAAGGACAGACGAGCTACGTCTGCTGAGATGAAACTAGCAGGCCGTCATCCTCGGGCTGGAGGAGAGCAGTGTTTCCGTAGACTCTGGGTGGTGAGCATGCCTACACCACATTCATCCTTAGGAAAACGAGGCTGGCCGCCTCGCCGAGAGACAACAACTCCACTTTTTCCCTTTGCATCGATCATTTTGATGAGTAAAGCAAATTTCTTCTAACCCATAGATGACATATCTGAGATTGCCTTCCACATTTATATTCCTAGTATTTTATATTTAGCTAATATTTTTCAAAGGCACTTGAAGTGCTTCTTAGAGATTGCCCCATAACCACTTCGTGGAATGATGACATCAGCACTTTATACAAACATTTGGAACATTCAAAGCACTATTTTTAATTGCTCCCCTTCTCCCCTCCTTCCCTCCCTCCCTCCCTCCCTCCTTCCCTTCCTTCCTTCCTTCCTTCCTTCCTTCCTTCCTTCCTTCCTTCC
>PVJS01051892.1:0-13809 GCA_004027185.1 Glis glis
AAAAAAAAAAAAAAAAATAGGGCTGGGGGTGTAGCTCGGAGGTAGAATGCCCCTGGGTTCAATCCCCAGTTCTGAAAAAAATTAAAATAGGGCTGGGGGTATAGCTCAGAGGTAGAATGCCCCTCAGTTCAATTCCCAGTACAACAACAAAAAAGTTATTATCAGGCAGGGCCAGAGTAACTATGATTCTATCTGATTTACATATAGGAATTCCCAAAAAAGATTTCCTTTAAAGCAAAGATTTAGCTGAAAATAAATACATTTCTGAAAGCAACTGCTTTATACACTATTATACACTCAGATTTCAGGCACTATGATAGACCCTTTTTCTAAATAATTTCTGCCTACTGCCAAAACATTTAATGTCCTTTTCAATTTATTTTTTAATTTACTGTACTAGTCTAAGGCTACAGTGGTAAATAAGATCCTTATAGTCTAAGACAGCATTTCTTAACCATGAATCTTCATTTGAACCAAAGAACACAGAAAATGATTTGAGTAATCCTCTTTCTCAATTATCCCAAGGATGACACATAACTAATACCATTCGAGATGCACATAATGAAGGTAGTTCATTACATATATGCCTTGGCATTCTGGCTTAATTTTCTCCTTAAATGCTGGTTGAGAAAGGCTGCTATAAAGGAAAAGCACTAAATAGTAAATTATGAGTGAAGTGTATTTTATAACTGATAGTAAAATATAATTTGGGAAGGTAAGCATAGCTTGCATTAACTTAGAATTCAGAAATATACGCAATTTACACATACATTCAAGAGGGTTAATAGCATGTTAAAGTGAGACTAAACATTATATTCCCTGGGGCTAAATACTGACTCCATGACTGTCAGTATTACCTTGGTTACAAACTTCATCTGTAAATTAGGGATCAACCCCGTCCCCCCAAAATCCTACCTTTTAGGTTTAAATGAGGATTAAGTGAGGTACTGAGTGTAAAGGACTAATAGTCAAGTAGCTTTCTATGAGTCTTAGCTACTTGTATTATCATGATTCATGCACCTCTTGTGTAAAGTCACTAGTTAGGCATTGTGGAAACAACAGTGAGAAAGATGGGGACTATACTCTGAAGAATTTCTAATGTAGTATGAGATATAATATCCACGCAAACAACCACGACCCAAACAGAAAGGGGAAGACATCATAGAGAGGTATAAAACATCAAAAATGAAAATCATACCCAATTTTCGAAGAATCCTTTTACATTCATCTCTGCTGAGATCCAAAAGGGTTGGCCACACAACAGGCATTGCTGCTTCTGTTTGGTAGCCCCAAAGAGCTTGTCCTCCCTACCAGAAGAAAAAACAAAAACTCAAATTACCAAAGTACATTCAAAAGGCCACTCACCTGGAGATCTACCCACAGGCTAAGAAGTAAAACCATTAAGATACCTCACAATCATTTTTCATCACACTTTCCAACTTCTGATAAATGAAAAATTAAATCACCATTTGAGAGCTTACTATTTGAGCCTGTGACAGTGGACAGAGCACAAGCTTTGAGTCAGACGCTTCTAGGTTCTAGTTCCAGCTTTTCAAGTTGCTGGTTGTGTGATCCTGGGTAAATTGGCCCCTCTGAACCTAAGTTTTACACATCTATTAAAACAGAGGTAATACCACCCGGTTTGTTATGAGTATTAAAGAACAGTGCATGTCAAGTTCTTTCATGGTGTCTGGCATGTAACTGAAAAATAGACACTGCTACCTGTACAACCTTGGATAAGTTACTTGACTTCTCTCAGCTTCCTCATGAGTTAAATGAGATAAAAACAAGTAAAGCACCCAGCACTTCACTTGGGTTAATGGAACTCAATAAAAAAAAACTCTCCCCTCAAGTCTTAGCAATGAAATATTAATTTAGACCCTGTAGTCATTAATCTACCATTTACTAAAGTTTAGATGCCAGGAAGTTACTTCCTACTGGAATTCCCTAGTCTAGAAGACAAAAAGACAGGGCTGGGGGCTTACACAATACCTGCTTAACACACACATGACCCCTGTAAACATTGGTTAAACGGATAAATGGATGGTTGGCGGGAGAAAGTAAAATGAATGAATGAATGTCTAGGAGTTAAACACTGAACCGAAATAACTGCTGTAACCCGGTTCAAGGCGCTCGATTCCAACTCTACGCCGGAGTTGAGGCCCCCTCCCCCTATTTCCCATAGTCCTCTCAGCTCAGAACCAACCCGGAGCAAGCCTAACTGGACTGCGCGCCCCAGCTGGCAAGATGACATAAAGAAACGGGGTGGGGAGGAGGAAGAAGGGGCCGAGCCAAAGGAATCCGCTCCCTCCACAGCCAGTCCCCGCCTCCCGATGGGATCCTGGAGGCGGCCGGCGACCGCCGGAATCCAGCACCACGTCACTGCATCCCTACGCGTCCCGGCCGGCAGACCCCACCGCGGGGCCTGGGAAAGCCGGGCGGTCGTGGCGGGAGCCCGCTCCCGGAACCCGGTCGCGCAGAATCCTTCCCCCACGCAAGTGTCAAGGAGGCAAGCCGCCCCGCCCCCTCTCCAAACACGCACTCTCGCAGCACCACAACAAGAACCGCCCGCCCGGGCTCCCCGCGCGCCTCCCCGCGCCGACCCCAGTGTCCAGCCCGCGAGCCGAGCGAGCCCCCGCGGCCGGCGGCCGGTGTCGGGGCGCCCGGCCGGCATCCGCACCTCGCTCCCTCCCCAGCCGCGAGCACCGCGGAGGACCAGCCGGCGCGCGGACAGCCCGCCGGGTACCGGGACTCACCCGGAGGCTCCCAGAGCCGGACCCCGGCGTCCCAGCCCCGGGCCTGCCGGAGTCCCCTCAGTCCGCCCCGGGGAGCCCCACGATCCCGTTAGGAAACAACGGAGGATGAGGCTGGGCGCCCCAAGCCGGGCTCCTCTGCCTGGCCTGGCGCTCCTCTGCCCTGGCTGCCTGCCAGCTCTCCCCAGGACCCTGCCTGAGAGTCACCCACCTGCCCGGCCTTTCGGGGCTCATCTAAAAGGCTCCTCCGCCAAGACTAGGGGACACCAGGAATTGGGTTTGTTTGCTGTGCCTCAGAAGGGGCAAGATGGCGACAGGTGCTAGGGCGCAGGCGCAGCCGCGCGCTGCCGGTCGGGAGGTGTAGTTCTCCTTTCCCGCCTTTCGAAGAGCGGCCACCGAAAGGCCTCCATTCATCCTATCCCGCTCTTCCGTCGCGTATTGGAAGGAAAGGGCCGGCATCGCAGAGGCTTCTGGGAGTTGTGGTCCGAACCCAAACTCCATCCTCTGGCTCCCGGTTTGCCGTCGCACGCGCAAGGAAGGCTGGGATTGTAGTTCCCTTGGCTTTGGCTTCTCTTCGACACGCTCCTGCCTCTGGCTTCGCGCGCCTCTCCTCCAGCTGCCGGGTCCCAGCCAATCGGCTGCGCGCTCTGCTACGTGTGGCGTCACGCGTAGCGGCCAAGATGGCGCCGGAGGCTGGCGCTGAGGCTTTGTGGCGATCGTAACTCCAGCGAGGTTAGGGATGCTAGGAACGCAGTGTCGTCCTTGAAGCGCGGTTGAGGGTTAGGATCGGATTCCTCGGAGTCGTGAGGGCAAGTATCAGCAGCCTCCAGCCACCCAGACAACTACTCGAGGAGAGATCATCTACGCTACGAGAACTGACACAGTGGACATCACCGTAGCCCGTCCCCGATATTGGGGTTATGGAGATGCTAGTAGAGAAGGGGAACGGGAGCGTCCTCGACTTGGGGTTCCTCTATACGAGAAGTGGGAATAGTGGTATTTCGTGCTATATCTGTCAAAGGCAAGGAAAAGGGATTTATTTGAGGCAGTACAACGTGGTAGGTTCAGCCTCAGCCTTTGTTCTTATTTAATCACACAACAATGTTGTGGTGGTCTGGTCACCCCCTATCAAGAATGAGAAAGGGGGCCCAATATATTGTTACTTGCAGCCACAAGATCGAAGCCAGTGCCTAGTATTGTTGAAGATTCCAGCAAATTTTGTATTTTAGGTAACATAGGATGTGATAGAAACGCTTAAGTAAAAAGGAGTTTTTAATATGCATTCTATTACCAGAGTTTCCTTCCTAAAAAAAAAAAAAAATAGGGTTGCTGCTGGCGGTGTAGCCCAGTAGTAGAGTGCTTACCCAATATGCTTGAGGCCCTAGGTTCGATCCCTCCCCAGCACTGCAAAGAAGAAAAACTAGGGCTAATACTACCTCATAGGGATGCTGTGATACACAACGTGGATTAATGTTCTTTTTTTTTTTTTTGCGGTACCGGGGATTGAACGCAGGGGCGTTCTACCTCCGCGCTACACCCCCGGCCCTATTTTTTTATACTTTTATTTTGAAACCGGGTCTCACGAAGTTGCGGAGGGCCTCATTAAGGAGAGAGAGAGAGAGAGAAAGACAGGGAGAGAAAAGCTGAGGCTGGCCGCGAACCCGGATCCTCCGGTCTCCGCCTCCCAAAGTACTGGGATTACAAGCTTGCGCCACCACGCCCGGCTAATGTTCTTTATAAATTGTGAATCACTACACAAGTATAGGAAGCTGTTCTTGTTCTTCAGTAGAGCTGTAGGTTTGGAAGAGAAAATAAGTAACAGCGTTTGCCTCCATGATCTTTCAGTGAGGTCAATTGCTTAAGAACTTTTTTTTTGTACTGGGGATTGAGCCCAGGGACACTCTACCTCGAGCTACACCCCCAACCTTTTATATATATATATATTTTTTTTTTTTTTGCAGTACTAGAGATTCAACCCAGGGGGCATTCTACCTCAGAGCTACACCCCCAGCCCTATTTTTTATTCTTTATTTTGAAACAGGGTCTCACTAGGTTGCGGAGGGCCTTACTAAGTAGCTAAGGCTGGCGGAGAACCTGCGATTCTCCTGTCTCAGCCTCCCAAGTACTGGGATTACAAGTGTGTGCCACCACGTTTTTTTTTTCTTTTTAATTTGGAAACAGGGTTTAAATTGCTGAGGCTGGCCTTGAACCTGCGCTCCTGTCCCAGCCTCCCAAGTACTCGGATTATAGGCAAGCACCACCACACCCAGCACTTAGAACTCTTGATAAAATGATAAATGAAGTCTTAAAAGAAGACTGTAATTTAACATTCATTCTTTGGTTTGAGCCTTGCAACATCCCAGTGAGGCTGGTATAATTAAGGTCACCCATACTATGAGAATGCAGATGTTGAGGAACTCACCCAGTTTCACACTGATAGAAATGGATAACTGGGCTGTATAACTCCAAGTCTTCTGATCTCCAGGTGTCCTTTCCTCTACAAGAAAAATAAAAATAACAGGTAATGGAGTAGAAATGGAAAGACAAGTTCATATAAAACTCACTCTTACCATGAGAAGTAGCATTTGGTTGATAAATTATTATGGTTAATCCTGTGTTTACTAGGTACCAACTACTGCTCTAAGCATTTTACATATTAACTCAGTCCTTACCACAACTTTATGAGGTAGAAACTATTATCCCTAATTACAAATATTATCCCTAATTACAAATAAGGCAATGAGGGATAGGAAGAAGGTTAAATAGCTTGCCTAAGGTCACACATAAATAAATAGTAAAGCCAGGGTTTAAACTAGCAGTTTGGTTCCAGTCTGTGCTCTAGACCAATGGTTCTCAAATTTAAGGTTCAGTAGGAACCACCTGAGGATTCTGTTAAAATGCAAATTGATTGCATAGATCTGGGTTAAGTACTAGATCCTATGTTTCTTTTTTTTTTTTTTTTTTTTTTTTGCGGTACCGGGGATTGAACCCAGGGGCGTTCTACCTGTGCGCTAGATCTCAACATTATCATGAAAATATCTGTTAAGCTCCCATGGTATTTCATGGTATTTAACAGGTAACCAAAATTAAATGGAAGAGA
The DNA here is from genome assembly GCA_004027185.1 of Glis glis. Classification (NCBI taxonomy): domain Eukaryota; kingdom Metazoa; phylum Chordata; class Mammalia; order Rodentia; family Gliridae; genus Glis; species Glis glis. The sequence continues at coordinate 5,854 of PVJS01051892.1, forward strand.
CCTTAGGGATTCATTTTTTACATTAGAAACAACAGCCGGAAATGGTGGCGCACACCTGTAATCTCAGTACTTGGGAGGCTGAGACAGGAGGATCGCAGGCTCGTGGCCAGCCTCAGCAACTTAGTGAGACCCTCTGCAAATTAGTGAGACCCTGTTTCAAAATAAAAAATAGGGCTGAGGATATAGCTTGGAGGTAGAATGCCCCTGGATTCAATCCCCAGCACCACACAAGCAAAAATAAAAATAAAAACAACAACAACAAACACAAGAAACTAAGGGTCCAAAGAAGTCAAGAGATTTAACCAAGTCACTTGGGAATTTCATGGCAGGACTGGGGCTAAGCCTTTTGACCACCGTTCTTTCCACTGTACCATACTTCCCTTAAATTCTTACCTTTAGGAAGTTTATTACCACACTGATGTAGCCAAGGTAGGCACTAAAAACAAGAATAGCAAAACAACAACAACAAAAAGTGGAATATTGAATAGTAGATCAAAATAAGTAGATTTGGGGAACAGAAATGAAAAAAGAAAATTGGATTTAGCTGACAATTATATCCCTTAAACTTTCCAGTGGCTCCCAATTGCCAACGGGTTAAAGTTCCAGCTTTTTTGCAAGCAAACCTTTGCTGAGGACGTATCTAACCGTTCCTAAAGCACTGCTGTCACCTCTTTTTCTTGTCTAGAATCTGGTTTTTCCTTAAGTCACTGCTTCTTTTGAAGTTCTTTTGAGACTTCTTCCTTCTCTCCTACCTTCCATATCTTGAGCCAGGAGTATAAACTGGTGTTCTCCTAACTTGTCACTGTAACTTCCAGATCAGCTATCCCTACATTGAGGCTTTCACCATCAAGCCGTGGAATCCCCATCACTTTTAGGGAGATTTGTGACAATTTGCTGTCATCAGCATAAGTTGCCCTGTGGTCCACTCTGCCCTTGCACTCACCAGTATAAAAACCTTTCATCACTGCTGCTGTTCAGCCACCCACTTCTGGACCATATCCTGCTCTTTGTTCTCCTGAACCGTTCTAATGAAATCAGTAACCAAGGCATTCCACATTCTAAGCAAGACATTTTATTCCAGATTTCTTACTCCTTTATCCTCATCAAACCTGCTCTTTAACTTCAGTGAAATCTACAGGCTTACAGTTTCCCAGTTCTCCAAGTCTGTTCCCCTTCACTGGATTTGCTTTCTTCCCATTGTACGTAGGCCCCACCGTCATGTATTTCAAACTCAGTTTTATCAGCTCTTTCAAATTCATTAACCACATTTGTCCTTCCATGTCAACCCTAAAACAACCCTCAATCACAGATCAATTTCTCCCTTACATTCTTTCCCATATTTATAAAAATATTAACCATTAATGCATCATAAATTATCCCAAACTTTAGTGGATTAAAACAACAATAATTTCTTTTATTATTTCATACAGTTTTTGCAGTTGGGATCAAAAGTGGCTTAGCTGATTGATTCTTGCCCCTGAATTCAATCCCCAGCACCACACACACACACACACACACACACACACACACACACACACAAGCTACTGTGTCACAATGTATATAGAGAAAGAAAAATTAAATTGTGTGTGTGTGTGTGTGTGTTTGTGTGTGTGTGTGTGTGTGTGTGTGTGTGTGTGGTACTGCAGCATTCTACCTCCGAGATATACCCCTAACCCTTTTATTTTTTGTTTTTTGAAACGATCTCAAGTAGGTTGCTGAGAGTCTCACTAAGTTGCTGAGGCTGATCCCAAAGCTGTGATCCTCCTGTCTCAGCATCCCAAGTACTGGGATTATAGGCATGCACCACCATGCCAGTCTAGAAAATGAAATTTTAAGTATGTTTATATAAATGTATATAACACATGCATCTCCTAAAGAGTTTGTACAAAGCAGGAAGGCTAGAACAACTTGATAGAAATAAGATAATATCTGCAATTTGAGCAGGGCTGGATAGGGACACTAGTTATTTTTGGAAAACACAAACTGCAACAGAGTAAAACCAAGATTTAAACTTGGGTCTGAAGCCAGGCATAGCGGCACACGCTTGTAATCCCAGTACTTGGGAAGCTGAGACAGGAGGATCACAGGCTTGAAGCCAGCCTCAGAAAGTTAGCGAAATCCTGTTTCCAAATAAAAAATAAAATAGGTCTAGGGGTGTGGCCCAGAGGTAGAAGGCCCCTGGGTAACACACACACACACACACACACACACACACACACCAAAAAAAACCTTAGGTCTGACTCCAAAACACATGCTTTTCCCACTGTATTAGCATGATACAGTTGTCTTAGATGGATGAATATTAAATTTTAAAGCCAAATGATCTGTGTGCAAAATCACACAGATCAAAAAGGGAGAAGAATCAGAAAGGGAGAAGGTTCATCTGAAAACAAACTACACAGAATAGCCTACCTGCTGCATACTAACATGGTAATAGCAGGGGCTTTGGGTGCACCACTGTGGGGAAAAAAAATTATGTTGTATAAGCATGAGAGTAATTCTAAAAGCTAGATGTATATTTTCTATTCTAAAAATTGACTTCAATCCAGGCATGGTGGTGCACGCTTGTAATCCCAGTACTTGGGAGGCTGAGACAGGAGGATCGCAGGTTCAAGTACAGCTTCAGCAAGTAGTGAGACTTGCATCAACCTAGCAAGACCCTGTTTCAAAATAAAAATAAAATAGGGCTGAGGGTGTAGCTCGAAAGTAGAATGCCCCTGGGTTCAATCCCTAGTACCACAAAAAATAAAAATAAAAATTGACTTCATTTAAACATTAGATAATTTACATATAATAAACTTCAGCTGTTCATTGTAGAGTACTCACTGTGGCTGAAGCTGTATGCCAGACTCTGGAGAACACATGAATGAACTCCCCTTCAAAAAGTCATAAAATTTAGCCCGGCACGATGGCACACTTCTGTAATCCTTGGGAGACTTGAATCACAGGGTCAAGGCCAGCATGCAGTAACTTAGCAAGGCCCTGTTTCAAAATACAAAATAAAATAGGGCTGGTGTATAGCTCAGCAGTAGAACCCCTCTGGGTTCAATCCCTAGTACCCCCAAAAAAACTCATAATTTAGTGAGGGAAACAAAGACATAAATAGATATTTATGACACAACACAATGTTAGTGGTATTATGAAGTGAAAAAAGAGTTAGGGAGCCTCATGAAAAAGAATTGTGTGTGTGTGTGTGTGTGTGTGTGCGTGTGTGTGTGTGTGTGTGTTATAGATTTTGTCAATTTTACTTGAATAAAGCTAGGGGGAAAATAAGTGAAGGAGCCATTAACTCTTTCTGGAACTAGTAAGGAAAGGTCACCAAGAAGACAACAGTTAAGTGGGGCCTTAAAGGACAAGAGTTCAACAGACAAAGAAAAGGATATTCAAAGCAGAGAAAAACAGCAATGGCCAACTCGCTGGCATAAACATTGGAATTTGGGAAACACATGCATTTCAGTTTAGCTAGATAGGGCTCTTGGGGTGGCCTCATTACCACTCATCGTCCCACCAGAGAAGGGGAGGGGCACCTCATTACCACCAGGTGCAGGTGGAATTCCATGTTCCACATGTGGCATCTGCTGCAGAGGGGAAAGGGGAAGGATTAGGAAAGGACCTTGTTAGAACCCTGTGAGAATGAAAGTCCAAGCGTCCCTTTCTTCACCGACATGAACCAGGGACAGGGAGAGGGAGTTGGACAGCCTCATTACAGCCTGGCTAGGGTGGAAGTCTAAGCTCTTCACTTGGCCTTTGCTGGGGGAGAGGGACCATGATGTGCGTGTGTGTGTGTGTGTGTGTGTGTGTGTGTGGTATTTATTCAGTTGGAGTAGAATACCTACTGTCAAAAAAGTTTTCTATCTTTCGAGGCTGCTCCTTTCCTGGTTCTTTGACTAGAAACAGCAGTTTTTCCTTAGGGCTTAAAAAAAAATTGGGTCTATCAACATTTCTGGGTTGCTAGCTTCTCCAGTACCTACTCTAGGATATGTGTGACAAAAAGGAAACCCGAAGAACTCACCGCCATGCAGTCCTTGGGTTCTAGGTTCTATACTCGTTTGTCTGCTTTTCTCCCCCAGTCAGACTCTTCTTATGTTTGTCTTATGTATGTTTTACATAAAATGTTTTATATGTAATATCCAGGATTTTTAGCTGAACCTAGCAGGAAGAATACAGAAAAATAAATATATTCCACCAAAAAGTAAGTATACTCCCATCTTTCTGTAAGTGGAAGTCTCAGGTTAAGTTTTTAGTTTTTTTACAAAGGTGTAAAGGCAATGTTCTGTGAAAGACACTGTTAAGAGAATGAAAAGGCAGGCCACAGGCTGGGAGAAAAATACTTGTAAAATACTTAATTGACAAAAACAAACAACCCAATTTATAGTATTATTATTATTATTATTATTGCGGTACTGGGGATTGAACCCAGGGGCATTCTACCTCTGAGCTACACCCCAGCCCTATTTTTTTTATTCGTTATTTTGAAACAGAGTCTCACTAAGTTGCAGAGGGCCTCACTAAGTAGCTGAGGCTGGCCGCGAACCCGGATCCTCCAGTCTCAGCCTCCCAAGTACTGGGATTACAAGCGTGTGCCACCACGCCTGGCTAAACAACCCAGTTTTAAAATGGGCAAAAGACTTGAAAGGTCATCACTTTACTAAAGAGGATATACAGATGGCAAATAACCACATGATAATGTGCTGAACATGATTAGCTATTAAAGAAATGCAAAATCTTTAAAATCTCTAAAATGCAAAATCTTTAAAATCTCTAAAATCTCGATGTGATGCCGCTACTTACCTAATAGAATGGCTGAAATGAAGCATTCTGACAGTGCCAAATCCTGGTGAGGATGTGGAGCCACTGGAACGCTCATACATTGTAGATGGGAATGCAAAATGGAACAGAATATTCATAAAGGTGCCTAAGAAACGCTGTAAGAGCAAGAAGAAAAGGACTTACTGTGACCAAAGGCTCCATAACAGAAGTAGCACTTGAGCTTTGCCTCGTAAGATTATCAGGTTTTAGCAGGCAGAGAAGTGAGGAGAGAATATCAAGGATGTCAAGGCAGAGGAATAGAAGATGCAAAGGCACAGAGACATAAAAAGACATACAGAATGGCAACCTCAAAAAGTAAAATGAGCTGGGTGCAGTGGCATGTGCCTGAAATCCCAGCTACTCTGGAGGCTAGGGCAAGAGGATCCTTATTAGAGGCCAGCATGGGCAAGTTGGAAAGACCCTGTCTCACAAAAACAAATCAAAGAACTGCAAAATGAGGGATGTTAGACTCTTAGTAGTCCTCAATTCAGAATACTTGTCAGAATAACTGGGGGGGGGGCTCTCGAATGTCAAAAGACTGATGGACACCCTTGGAGGAAAACCTTAGATGGTCACTGAGCTTTTGTCTCTGCCCTGAGAGTTTCTGGGTCTGTGATTTCCACAGTACCTCAGAGAGAGCACCAGACGTAATATCACAAGTGATTGCCATTTAATCCATGTTGGAACCCAAGTGGCAAAATGCGGTCTGTGCTCTGGACAATGATTTGACACTGATTAATGGCTTGATTATTAGAAAGCCAAAGAGAATTGCAAATGAGAATAGAAATAAAGACATAGTTTTATACATTGAGTTTTCCTGTAGTTCATTTTTTGGGGGGGAAGAAGCATTTTTGTTAGGTTCACCCAAGTGCTAAGATGCCTCAGGTGAGGAGCTGATGATAATCGGTAATTATCCAAGGTGAGATCCAAGATATTTCATAAAGATGGAAATAATAACCCTGTCAGAAATAGAAATCAGCTATTATGGGGGAGGGGGCTATAAATCCAAACATAATATCCAGCTTGTCTTCACCTCAGAGAGTTTCCAGCTGTTTATGACGTTCTGCTATGATTTGCCAAAGATGAAATGCATTTTTTAAAGTTCTGCTCCAGCCAGCTGAACGAAAGGCTTGGAGCCATATTCTCTTTCAAGAAGTGTTGAGCACTTGTGAAGTCTGCAGAGAAATGGTAGAAGGTGTCCACTTTCTTGTCAGTTCCAATTAAAATCTTTCCCTTGCAACCCCAGAGCTGATCATTATGTTCTAAGTGAGCTAGTGGAAGATCAGGTCAGACCTCTCTTGGGTTGAAAGGGCACTTGTTGAGATGCTGTGGGCTTTAAACTTATCACTTTAAGGCCAACAGTTCAAATCCAAGCCTTGCTAAAGGCAGAGGTAATAAAGGAACACACGCTTACAGAGAGCCCAGGGAGTAAATGTGTTGAGAAGTGATTGTGGGAAGGAAAAGGTCCAAACAATGCTTAGTATGTACATAAGTGCACGCACACACACTCACATACACACCTGTCCTGCACTGAAGCATACAAGGCAATCAGTGGTAATAGCAGTTATCCCATCAGATTATAATTAGTTGGAGATTTCTTGAAAGCAAGGACTGAGGCTTTCTCAGCTCCGAATCTGCAGCAGCACTGACTTAATAAATGGCGCGTTGAATCCAAAAAGGCAGTGATATGGGCATGTGGCAATGTTTCCCCGTAGTCACCCCACCCTGCCTAAGGTTCCTGAAACAAGCCTCACACCTTCATGTCCTACCCTGTGTCTGTACCCCTTCCATTCTTCCTCTTCCTAAAATAACTTTACCCCATCCCTTTTTCCACCTCTTAGCCTTTTGAAGTCTGCCAAAATCTTCATTCTGTATAATCCCTCTCACTGTCTTTTGAAAATAATTCTCTAAACACAAATAGGAGCAGAGAATGCTCTCAGAAGTCAGAATGATTGAGATTTGAATCCCAGTTCTACCACTTCCAAGTTCTTTAATGAGTTACATCACCTCTTTGTGCCTGAGTTTCCTCCAGATGGATATGTGTGTGTATGTATGTATGTGTGTTACTGGGGATTGAACCCAGGGGTGTCCTACCTCTGAGCTACACCTCCAGCCTTATTTTATTTTTTATTTTAAAACAGGGTCTTGCTAAGTTGCTACAGCTAGCCTCGAACCTGCTGTCCTCCTGTCTCAACCTCCCAAATACTGGGATTACAGGCATGTACCACTACACCCGGCTAAGATTTTTTTTAAATGAAAGATTGCATGTGATAAAGTATGTAAAGCACTTCATTTAGTAACTGGTTCAGAATAGATTGTCGATGAATAAATATTAGCCTTATCCATCTTCCTGTATGAAGCTCATCTCAGTGTTTAATAAGTGTTAGTCCTCGCTACCTATACATTCTTTAACTCCTCTCTTTGGTTCCTTCCCCCCACTTCATTCTTTTATCAGATATAATTGCCCCCTCTACCATTCCATAGTGCCTTGTTTTTATGCCTCTTTTCTAGCACTTTTTATAAGCTGACATGTCAAAACTCACTGCGTTTCCCTCTCTGGTAGACTGAAAATGTCTCAAGGGCAGGATCTCCAACAACTAGCATAGGGGCCAGTTTAGGACAGACATTCCATAAATGGTTGTTTAATTGAAATAACATTTAATCCTGCCTTTCATGAGGCACATGAACATGTAACATGTTTTCCTCCAACAAGTGCTGAATGGTCTAAGTAGCAAGGAGGAAATTCCCCTGCAATTAAGTGGTTCAGAGTTGATTGCTGTCCATCTAGACCAAGTAAGCAAAGCCTCAATTTCCAGATGTCTTTGTTTCCCCACTTCAGGTTAGTCAGGCCAGAGAGTAACCCAATCTAACTTTTTTTTTCTGATCTGATTGTAGAGTAAAATTCTTTCTTTGAAGAAAATGTGCAAGAGTGAAGTTTTTAGTTTTTCTATATATTTTTTCAAAGATAGAAAGTAAGGGCCGGGCGTGGTGGCGCACGCTTGTAATCCCAGTACTTTGGGAGGCAGAGACTGGAGGATCTGGGTTCGCGGCCAGCCGCAGCTCTCTCTCTCTCTCTCTCTCTCTCTACTTAGTGAGGCCCTCCACAACTTCGTGAGACCCGGTTTCAAAATAAAGTATAAAAAATAG